>RJWJ010012476.1:0-41978 GCA_004363605.1 Indri indri | reverse complement strand
AATCTTTCTGAACTGAACGTATACATGCTGTGAAAATATGTGGGTGCATCTGCTAGGATGATTCATTTCCCCAAAGCATCCAGCAATTGGGGGGTCGTGTCACCACAATTAATTGCAGGTTTGGGGCACCCCTTCATACAGCGAGCCAGGAGTTGTTATATTCACGACCCCTTTCTTGTTCAACCAGCCGGGATCCTAGGAAACACTGAGGCAGGAGGGCACCTTTCTTAAGAAATGACAGTCTGTAGCCAGCTTTAAAATGATTGTATTATTAGGATGAATTCTAGGAAAAGGAAACTTCAGAGTCGACTATAAAAATAATTTGTTGTACAAATAGGGGTTTCAGGAGCATTGCCTTTACTTTTAAGAGAAACAGAGAAAGAGAAATTTCAAACATGTTGAAGATGCAGAGTCCAGCTCTATATATGACCTTTTACCCTAAGCATAAGGATATTTGTAGTAAGATGCAGTTAACATATAGAGAGCACAATGGCCACTGGACTCAGATCATCTGGATTCAAATTTTGGCTCTGTTATTGATTAGTTGTATGACTAATCATACAAGTTGATTAAGCTCTTGAGCCTCTATTTATCTTTAAAATGGGTATGATATTAGCAATTACCTCATTGAGTTGTTAAGATTAAAATATTTAGTCTATGTAAAGTCTTTATCACAGGTAAGTCATTGTTGCAAAGAAAGGGGCAGTGACTGAAGTCTAGAGAGGTATGGGACCATCCTTTTGTAATAAGGGTATGAACAGCTGGAAATAGTGCTCTGGTGCTTACATCTTCTTGTTCTTACTCCCACCCTAGTATGATACTTCTTAGTAGGCTTCCAGGGAACATGGGGTTTTCTTGGAGACAAGGTCTTACTCTGTTGCCTGGCCTAGAGTGTCATCACAGCTCACTGCAATCTCAGACTCCTGGGCTCAAGGGATCCTCCTGCCTCAGCCTCCCGAGTAGTTGGGACTGCAGGCACATGCCTCTACACCTGGCTAATTTTTTAAAAAAAAAATTTTTGTAGAGACATGGTCTTACTATGCTGTCCTGGCTGGTGTCGAACTCCTGACCTCAAATGATCCTCCTGCCTTTGCCTCCCAAAGTGCTGGGATTATAGGTATGAGCCACTGTGCCTGGCTGACATGGAATTTTTTATACAGAGAAAAAACAGGAAAAATATTTCCTGGAAAGCATGGTTCAGGAAGTAAACAAAGGTGTGAGTGCCTTGCTCCATTTGGCCCTCTCATTGATTAGAACTAGCTTTCTAAAGGTAGCAAAGGTAGGCTCCCATTTCTGGCCATCTCACCTGAGGCTTTCTGTGTAGGCTTCTCCAGATTTTATTTATTATTCCATTCTCCCTTCTCAAAGTTGGGCCAGCTCAGGAAAAGCAGATATTCCTGAATCCTTAACCTAGTATAAATATTGGTTTTCTCAGACAATATGAGGAAATACAAGCC
This sequence comes from Indri indri, assembly GCA_004363605.1. NCBI lineage: Eukaryota > Metazoa > Chordata > Mammalia > Primates > Indriidae > Indri > Indri indri. Next base: position 40,521 of record RJWJ010012476.1, on the reverse strand, counting down.
AATGAGGAAGTTCAGAAGAATGGCCAAGGTACTATTATGAAACATTTAATAGAATATTAAATCCTATGAATATGATAAATAATAATATTCATGTTCTACTCTAGAGTGTTTTAATTCTAACGTATCTACTTGAAGCTGCTTTTATGTACATTAATATATGTTTAGTTTCCTAAATACATATTTTTTTAGGCCAGGGTGACTATTTTTGTTACTTTTCCCATATTAGACTGATTATATTCATCATAACCCATGCTTTAAGGACATCACCTGTGTTTTTCTTTCTAAAATTTTTTTCTCATAGCTTCTTGAGTTAGTATTGCTTCAGTTCCCAGCTGCCAAGGTGGGTAGATTCACTGTTGCCAAAGTTGTTGAGATATTGTTATTCTCTGTTATCTTGTCCATCCCTGCTGCTATAACAAAATTTCACAAGCTGGGTAATTTATAAATAATAGAAATTTATTTCTCACAGTTCTGGATGCTGGGAAGTGCAGGGTCAAGGTCCATCTCTCCTTCCAAGATGGCATCTTGTTGCTGCATCCTCACGCGGTGAAGGTGAAAGGGCAAAAGGTCTAGGGTGTTCCCTTCAACCTCTTTTATAAGAACACTAATCCCATTCACGATGGCAGAGGGCTCATGACTTAATCGCGTCCCCAGAGACCTCATCTCTTATTACGATCACATTGGGTGTTAGGTTCCAACATATGAATTTTGGAGGGATACAAACATTCAAACCACAGGATCTGTCTTTTCGGAAAATGACACTAACTAAGGTATTCAATGTGGTTCATGGTGCCAACAGATGTTCTTCATATCATATTCCATAAATCACCGTTAGTTCCTACTCTTTTTTTTTATGGTTACTGATTGAAGATTCAATTTCATGTATGAGTTCCCATCACTTTAACATGGCTTAAATAGGAGAATGACATGCAGGAGACCAGATGGTGAGGTGAGATCGAAGGCTTAGGGTGAAATGCCCAAGTGTCAAAGCCAGACTCCACCCTTAACTGATGGCCAGATCTTGAGAAAGTCCCTTCATGACTCTCAGTTCCTCTTTAAAATGAAAATAATTTTAACATTCATATAGTGCGTTGGTTAAGAAAATCAGCTTAAAACCTTTTCGTGAAACTTCTTGTTAGCATTTGTCTAGCTACAGTGAACTCAATGTTGTAGTGATCTTTCCTAGTGAATTGTACAGTAACCCAAAGCATCCATTACTTAACTCCATCTTTCTCACAACAGTAAAAAAAAAAAAGAAAAAAAAAAAGAAATTTATTTCCAAGGAATTGGGTTTTCTGCCCCCAAGGTCTGTAATACCTCCATCATTGCTTGGATATTAATGTAAGCTGTAGGAATTCTACTTAGTCAGAGTGTCTCTCTACTCTCCTTTCTTTACTCTGATTTTACAATTATGATTTTCTTTGATTTTCCATAATAACAGCTTCAGCATGGCTTTTATAATATCATTAAATATCAGAATTAAAATAGCAGTTACCCCCTTTTATGGATTCTTTTCCTTGAGGGACTGTCTCTAGTTAAAAGTTAAGCAAATCCAGGATAGGGCTTTATTTTTACCAATTTCCGTGTCTTACTTTGCTCCTGATATTATCAGTGGCATTTTGTTCAATCTGCATAAGCTGCTATGGAGAACGGGAAATTGCAAAAGGAACACGAGTCACTGACTATCATGCTATCACTAATTTATCCATGCGGGATTCATTTCCTCTGGCAGAGCCCAGGATTGGAAGTGATGGATGCCTTCCAGGGATCCTGATCCATCACCAGATGAATACTCTGCTACCTCCTTAGGGAAGTGCCTGGCTCTTTGAGCTGCTATAATACATTCTCTCCTTGTTTTCATTACTGTTTCTTGCTTGTGTGGTTGTCTTTCTTCGGTAATCTGGGCTTTACCAGACTCTGAATAAGAAAATCATTTGTTCATAGCTGCATCTATACATTCATTCATTTAGTCAATAAAAATACACTGAAGGTCTGCTTTGCTTAAAATGCATTGAAAATAGAAATGTGAATATAAATTAGTTATAGCCATCAGGATTTCCAGTCTTAGAAATGCAATGGTTGGATAAACCAGGCAATGTGTACAGCAGACTACATGCTTGAGGACAGGACTGTCTCTATACTATTGCTATGGGAAAATATAATAGCTAATCTTTTAGAATTTTTACTATGTGCCAGGCACTGTTCTAAGCACTTGGTATGTATTAATTCATTAAATCCATATAACAATCTTATGAGGTAGATATCATTTTATCTACTTTTATAGTAGAGAAAATTAGATACAAAGTATTTTAGAAAATGTGCCCAGGGTCACAGAGCTGATGCATTTTTTTTTTTTTTTAAATGAAAGTGAAGCCAAAGGAAATGACTCCCTGCTGCTAGTGTTGGTTGGTGTGCTCTGATTAGACAGACAACACCATTGTGTGGTTTGGGCACAGAGCTGCCCTTAAAGGGAGTGGATATTTACACTGGTGCTCATCTGGGGTGGCATCAGGATCTGGGAAGGCAGGCAGACCTTAGATCCAGAAGAGGGGTCATTCTGCCTTTCCATGGGCCTCACTCTTTTGGTCTGTAACTCATAAATGCCCAGATATAGCTCAGAGTGCTCCTGTATGGTGGATCTACTATGTTCCTTTGTTACAGGACAGACTGAGACTATGGGGCAAGGCAAGCAGATTCCCAGAAGAGTTGTTGTGAGGGATAATGATAATAATAATGATGATGATTATAGTTAATATTTATTGAGCCCTTCTCTAGCAGACAATATTCAGTGCTTTGAATATATTGGTACCAATCTTCTAACAATGCAATGAGCTATGTATTATTTGCATTTTACAGACAAGAATGATGAGGCATAGAGAGGTTGAATAATTTGTTCAGGATTATACTAGTAAGTGAATTAGTAGCTCCAAGAAATTAAGGAAAACGCTGTGGCCATGCTGGGGCCAGAAGTGTTGAGGCAAGAACAGGGCCTTAATGCCAGGGTGGCTCTAGAAGCAGTGGCCCAGGCCTACAGCGGTGATCAGTCACAGTGGGGACATCACATCAGTGCAGGAGGGGCCTTGGAAGCAGGAGCATGAAGGCCATCAAGGTGGGCAGTGGTGGCACAGGTAGGGCTCAATTGTGGCAATGAAGGAGGAGCTGGAGCAGAGTAAGAAAGACGGGGCATCTGTGGCAAGGACGCACCCATGGCGGATGTCCGAGGGGACTGCTAGAGATAGGAGGAGAAGAAACCTCAAACTAGAAGCTGAGGTCCTAAAAGAATCCAAGAGGGAACTATAAACTCACAAAATCTGCATACACATCAGTGTTTTTCCTGTTCAATAAATCTTGATTAAGCACCTGCTATGTACCAGGTATTGTGCTAGGAGCTGGGGATTCACCAATGGAATAGAACAGACAAAAATCTTGCCTTCACAGTGCTTAATCAGGGAAGAAATACAGCAAAGAAGATAATTAAGTAAATCATAACATATGGCATGGTAAGTAATGATATATGCTACAGATAAAGCAGCAATGGGGATAGGAAGTGTGTGTGTGTGGCAGGGGGAAGGGACTTGTAATTTTAGGTTGGAAATAGAGGGAAATCTTCACAAAGAATGTGATGTTTGGTAAAATTCTAAGGCGAAAGAGGGAAGAGATGAACCACGCATGGGGGAAGGGAGTGATAGAAGTGAGAACAGCAAGTGCAAATGCTCAGAGGTTGGACAGTTCCTAACTTGTTCAAGGAATGGCAACTAGGCCATTTTGGTGGTGAAGCAGAGTGAACTAGGGACAGAGTAGTAGGGGACGAGGCAGGAGAAATCAGGCAAAAGGCAGATTTCTGTGAGGACCTGTACTTTTGTTCTAAGTGATATGGAAAGCCAGTGGAAGGCCTTGCGGAAACATCAGTTGGCCAACATCTTAACAGGATCACTCGGGCTTCTGCTTAAAGATAGGGTAAAGGGAAGAATCTGGTAGTCTAGTTAGGGGGCTATGCAGTAACCCAGGTAAGAGATGGTGGTGGCTTGGACCAAAGTGATAGCAGAAGTGATGGGCAGTGATCAGATTCTGGGTATAATTTGAAGGCAGAGTCAAAAGATTTTGCTTATGGGGTGGATGTTGGGTATGAGATGAAGAGAGGAGACCAGAATGATTCCTGTATTTTTGACCCGAGCATCTGAAAGAATGGAATTGCCATATTCTGCCATGGGGAAGACTAGGATGAGTAGGTTTGTGGAGATTAGGATCAGGGGCTCAGGCTGGAACATGCCAATTTGGCATATTAGACATCCAAGTGCTGATGTGTGCTCATTTGTGCCCAAGACTTGTTGAGACTGAAGAATACTCTTTCAATTGAATTGAAACAAAGAAAGTAAAAATATGTATTGAAAAATCTTTGTGGTGACAGTTAAAGCAAATTCATGTCACTGATGTTATTCATAAATTTTGGTTAGATAAATTCATGGAGGGGAAGGCCCTTGGCAGGATAAGTCCCTAAGCAGAGTGCCAAGCATGGTGTCCCCGGAGAAAAATCTCTTTGAGAAGCAATGTTGGGAGACTCATAGTTCTCAGAAAGGAAATGTCAATATGATATGCTTGGATAGACTTTCTTCTCCTTTTTCTGTGATACCAGTAAACATTCTGAAGCTTGCAACCAGTTGATATACTTTCACAAACCTTTTTGGTTTTCACCCTTTGGAAGTTCAAGTCATTCATATTCTATTATTCATATTGCCCAGGTTGAAAAGATATTTGAGTCAAAATTTCTGATAAATCTAGTGTTACTGTTTACTCTCTCCTTTCTACCTTTAAATGGGCTGCTAACAACTTCTTAAAAGGCAAACTGGGTGATTTTGTGCTATGCTTCATGAACTATTTTGAGGCCGACAGAGTGAATCTGACTCTTTTAATGATAAAGGGGTACAGGATAGAATAGGGCAGAGTTTTGGAAGTGATTTATCTAAAACAAGAACCATACTTCTGACTTGGATCAGATGAATTGAACTATACTTTGAAACCAAGGAGAGTTCTTGCACCTTCATCCAGAAGAGTTTCTGTTTACTCCATAGCAGAGATAGATCAATCATGTGGATTTTTGAGGCAGCTAATTATGATTTATTACTATCACTATAGCTATAGGCAAAGGAAGTCTCTTTCTATGTGATGGAAGAGTTCCAAAATGTCTGCAAGTCAAAAAATATTTTCTAGACCTGCTATAAAACATAGAATTTAGGCCATAAAATCAGTTAAGGCATTATTTCTGTAAGATTGTTATGCCTGAGGCAGCCCATTTTGTTAGATTCACACTTTGGGCAATGATCCTTTATTAGATTACTTCATCCGGCAAGGTTCCAAAACTTGCACCTGGAGTAGGTAAGTTTTGATAACAAGAGACTGGTGAGGGTTTCTAAATGGTGAGCCACTTCTTTAAGGTAGGGTGTTGTGTCTGGGTGAGTGTGTCTCTGAATGAGACCTTGGGCAGTAGAAAGCATCTGGGGTCTTGGAAACTGACATTTAGTGGAACTAGGGGTGTCAGCAGAGGAGATGAATATAGTGGAAGATGAGCTTCATTTGCTTAATAATTGTGCTTTAAACCAGTCTTGATGAACAAACGTGTCTTGCTTTAGAGGAAAATCAATTGTATCTTGGCTGGTTCTCTCAGATCATGACTCCCAGTGAAAACCTAGAGAGAAGAGGTTGGGGGCATTTGTCAACAAATTGAAAAGGGCCACACGGCATGAGCCAACTAAGCAGGAGGCTACATCAGTGGACAGACATGCCTGGTCACCTTGAGATGAGGGCTCCAAATGTCCAAGTCATTTATAAAAGCCAGCACCACTGCATTAGTCACTATTAAGAGATCAAAGGGAAATTTCCTTGATCAAAAATGCAGGGAAGAGGACGTCTCTGTTTAGCATTATCATACTGTAGCTTGTGTATGCTATTTACCAAGTTGCTAAAGGGAGCAAAGAAGGTGAGTAGCAATTACTTGTGGACCTGTCTTTACAGCCATCCTGGGCAAGTGTGTGGTTTCTTAGTTCTCTTGCAGGGAGGATGAACACAGGTGGAGAGAAGTTAGAATGTCCCAGGGCAATCAGCTAGTGTGAGACCCAGGGAGATAAGGGAACCTCCTTGGACTGGGACAGACACATGCCAGAGGGAGGAGCAAATCCATCTCTCTTTAGCTGAATCTTCTCTCTCTAGAGCGACTTGGTGATGACGGTGGCGGTGGGTTCCTCTGGTCTCTGAGGAAATCTCTACAGTCCCTGCTTGCTTGGAAAGTCCTAAATTGGATGACTTAAAGTCCTAGGAAAACAACATTTCAGGTTGCTAGAAGGGTAGACAGTTCAATATAAGAAGTCTTACAAAATATTAGTTTGGTTAAAATCTTCACTAAAGATATGTGGCAAGTTCCTTAGGGAGAATCTGGATCAGCTCTGTCCAATATGGCAGACACAGACTCCAAGTGTCTATTTAAGTTTAATCGAATTAATTAAAATTAAAAATTTGGTTTCTCAGTCACAGTAGGCACACAAGGTCAGGGGTATGGTATTGAATAGCACAGATACAGCACATTTCCACCTTCACAGAAAGCTCCATTGGTCAGGGCTGACCTGGATCATAGAGCTGGAGACAGGTTTTCTGCTTCCACTCTGGGAAGAACAGACACAGGTGGAAATCACAGCTCGTGGCATGGATTAGGCACTTAAATGCACTTCCTGGCTCTAGGGGCTGTTGGGGCCTGAGCTGCAAAACCATGTAAGTGCACATGTTCTTTTGTTTTTTCCCTCTATCTCTGAAAACTTAGGGAAGAGCAACTTATTTTTATTTGTATTTTTGAGTGGTGGGGCTGCATAGATTTGTAGGATTTTATATATATCTTGGAATGGAGATTTTCAAGCTGCGGATTACAATCCATTAGGTTGTAAAGTAAATTTAGTGGGTTGTACTGTCGTTAAAAACAAAAGAAATAGAAATGTCAGCACGTTTCACATGCAATGAGAGTAAATATTATTTTGTAAAATTTTGATTCAGATATGTATATGTTTGGTATATTCGTTCATTTTGTAAAGTATAAATTGCATATTTCACTCTGAATCATGTTTAAAACATATTTGAAAGCTAACTCTGAAGTTGAAAAACTGTGAAATGAACTGAGGCCTTAAAGCAAATAGCAAGCAGCAAGTGAATGTGTAGAAACTCATCTAGCTATTTGTACAAAGGCCATTTATTAGGTCTTACCTTAAAGCTACTTATGGAACAAAAGGAAAGAGGGCAGTTTGCTCCCCTAAAAGAAGATGTATAAGGCAATCATGTAGTGGTGTGTAGGGATGGAATAGGTAGGGTGAGGTAATTAGGATAATTGCTGTCGTCTAATGTCCTTTAATACCTAATAGCAAATGCATTTGCGAAGAGGGCATTTTGTGAATGTGAAATAGGTGTGTGGTATTCAATTATTTTCAAGTGCCTACTTCCATTTTGTTTGCGGCAGTTTTAGCACCAGAGTTATTTGTCTCTTTGCATTGATTCTGCTAAGTCAGGTGGTTTGTCTATGTCACTTGTCTATATAATTTCATTTTATTGATCAGTACATTGTATGTATAATTAGGGCTTGTGTAAGAGTGGCAGTGAGAATTTAGTGTTCTGATACAAAAAGACCTATTTTCCCTCCTGCTTCTAAAAATCGTAACAATATGCTTTCTAGAACTCTAAGTGGGAGGACGATGCTTCCTTTCAATCTCTAATTGCTAGGTTTTCTACATACAGTTAGCCTTTTCGTCCGGGTTGAAAAGGGAATTGCTAAAACCTAACAGGTAGTTTGTTCTATCTTGGTGCCTTCATGCAGTAGTTTCCAAATATTGATATTTTTGTTAAAAATTCTTCATCCTTTCCGGGCATTTTTAACATCAAATGCTATTTCAGCATCTGTGTAGCTGATCACATGGAGAGCTTTTCTCTTTGACTTGTTGATAGAGTGAATTACATTAATAAATGCCTTACAATGAAATCATCCTGGCATAGTGATGTATCATACTTTTTAGTGTGATTCTGGCTTCTGTTTGCTTATATTTTATATATAATAGAATTTTTGCATTAATATTCATGAGTCAGATTACACTGTAATTTTCTTGCTATATTTATCAAATTTCTTTATCATTATCATTCAGGCTTTTTGAAAACACTTGCAGTTTGTGTTCTCTCCATCTGTGTTAAATTTTTAAACAACTGAGTGTATTCCTTGAACGTTTTATCGAGCTCACCTGTGACATCAGCGCATGTGATTGTTGTGAAGAAGTTTTTTGATATTCTGTTTGTTTTTTTCTATTGCTTTTCCTTTCTAAAATCAGTTTTAGTAATGTGTATTTTCCCTCCATTTCTTCTTGGTTTTCACATCTGTTTGCATTGACTTTGACAAAGAATTCTCTCATAATTTAATTTTTTTCTCTACCTCATATTTGTACATATCTACTTTTTCTCTGCACTTCTCCCCCTCCTCCTCCCACGCTTCTAAAGTAGCGTGGTTAGTGGTTTGTTTGTTCTATTGCCCTCCCCCCATTCCAAACCAATTTTACCCTTAGATCTAATCTCGAAATTCTACCCATTTGAAAAACATTATTATACAACTTTTCATCCATATGTCTTTATAATATTTTTTTTAAAACACTGACTTTCCAAAATATTGGCTTTGTTCTTGTCAAAGAATTCAGGATTTTTAAAATAGCTTTGTTTTCCAGATGAGAGAGATAATAGAATGGCAAGGGGAAATTATCAGCCCCTCTGTGTGGCTGTGGAGAGTTGGAGCAATGAGAACATTCAGCAGGGGAAATGGATTTAGCCTTAAAGAGCTACCACGGTTCTTGTAACCAGAGGCTTTTAGGCTTCGGTGATGAGTCGATCCCTCTTAGCCATCTGGACTTCACAGACATAAGAGAGCACAGAGCACTCTTGATTCCATGTTGATTTTGAGCAATTTTCACTTTTATTTCCCACTTAACCTCCTCCCACCCCTGTCCTTCAGCCAAGCTTAGGACAGGGACAGTAAATGTTGGTCAGTGACTTTCTGTGGCGGATAAGGACAGACACATTGGGCAGAGGAAGCAGTGCCCGCAGGGCCTGTGCCCGATTCAGAGCCCCCGGGACCCTTCCTCCTGCTGATGGGCCATCCAGTAGAGTTGGCCATTTTCTTTAAAAATGTGCCGAAACTTCTGGATATTCCTGGGACTGGAGGGGGGAGCTTTGTTTCCCACTTAGTTCCTAGTATCTGTTAACTGATTCCTGAACAAATGCATATCAAGTGAACTGGCATCAATTAGTGAAACCTAGAGGATGGGGCCTCAGGATCAGTATGTTTAAGTGGGCTACAGGTGCTTGTACAGGGTTCAGGACTTTTTAGAAAGAAATTTACTTAATTGGGATATTGGTGGAGCTGCTAAAGGCCAGTGGTCTCCTCAGATAGGTGAGCGCATGATGGTGCGGTGGATGTTAGGGAAAAAATAGTGGAACCTCTATTTGTATTCCTTTTTAAAACGTTTTCATAAATGTAAATGTTTTAAAATACATGTAATAGTATAGTAGTTTATCAATCCCCATGTGCATATATTATGCATATATATATATACACACACACACATATATATACAAATTTTTACTGTTGGGGAAAAAAGATAGAAGACCACCTCTACAGATAATCATCTTCTAGGTTACCATGTGGCAGAGAAGATGCTAAGAATCATGATAAATAAGACAGACAATGTGCCTTTATGGAATTTATAGTCTAGCAAAGATAGGTAATAAATGAATAAGTCAAAATAGTAACCATGTATGATAATTTCTATCAGGGAAATAACCTGGGGACTGTGACTTGCACAACCAGGGGAGGGATGTGGTTAGGAGGCTGAGTTCCGGGGCCTGAGGGGCCTCCCAAGTGTGGGTCGGGCATAGCACTCAGAGCATAGATAATAACAGGTAAAAAGGCCCAAGGGAGGGTGGGCGGGTATGGCCTTGAAGTTCTCAGAATACTGGTGTGACGGAGTGTAGGGAGCAGGGGCAAGAGCAGCACTGGGTGGGTTAAGCAGCAGCCACCGCAGAGTTGTGTACGTCGTGGTGAAGAATTCGAGGGCCAGTAATCATCTGGCCATCTGTGTACACTTTGGCATCATCCATTTATCAGCACTGTTTGGCACATAATAGGGACACACTGAATATCTGAATACAGGGAATGAATGAAGGAAAAAAGATCACATGGAGTTACTTGAGATTAAGACATATTTATATGTGTTGTCTTTTTTTTTATGTTTAGGGTCTATTTTATTATGGCAGGCTTAGCACAAGCATGAAGTAAAACACATAGAAGGTAAGAATTTGCTCATGTGAGTTCATTTCTTACAATCAGAGTAAAATATATAGATTTATTTCCTCTCCATGAATTTACATTAATAGTTTGACATTTTCTTTTTTAATTTTTATTTTTAATTCTTATGGGTACATAATTGTTATATATCTTTACAGGGTACATGTGCTATTTTGATAAAAGTATACAATGTGAATTAATCAAATCAGGGTAATTGGGGTATCCATTGCCTCAGGCATTTATTGTTTCTTTGTGTTAGGAACATTTCAATTCTACTCTTTTAGTTAGTTTAAAGTATACCCTAACTTAATGTTGATTACAGTCACTTTGTTGTGCTATCAGATATTGTTCCTTTTATCTATCTCACTATATTTTTGAGCTCAATAACCAACTATGCCCACTTTATCTCCCCATCTCACTACCCTTCCCAGCCTCTAGTAACCATCATTCTAGTCTCTATCTCCATGACATCAATCGTTTTAATATTTAGCTCCCACATATGAATGAGAACATGAGAGATTTGTCTTTCTGTGCTTGGCTGATTTTACTTAACATAATGTTCTCCAGTTCCATCCATGTTGCTGCAAATGGCAGGATGTCATTCTTTTTATGGCTACATCATATCCCATTGTGTATATAATTTCTTTATTCATTTGTCTGTTGATGGACTCTTAGGGTGATACCATATCTTGTCTATTATGAATAGTGCTGCAATAAACATAGGGGTACAAATATCTTTTCGATATACTGAATTCTCATCCTTAGGATATATACCCAGCAGTGGGATTGCTGGGTCATATGGTAGTTCTATTTTCAGGTTTTTGAGGACCCTCTACACAGTTCTCCATAGTGGTTGCACTAATTTACATTTCCACAAACAGTGTACGAGGGTTCCCCTTTCTTCACATCCTCACCAGCATTCATCATTGCCAACCTTTTTATAAAAGCCATTTTAACTGGGATGAGATGATATCTCATTGTAGTTTTGATTTGCATTTCTCTGATGACTGGTGAGGTTGAGCATGTTTTCATATACCTGTTGGCCATTTGTTTGTCTTCTTTTGAGAAATGTCTATTCAAATCCTTTGCCAATTTTTAATTGGTTTAATTTTTTCCCTATCAAGTTGTTAGGGCTCCTTACATATTCTAGTTATTAATCCTTTGTCAGATGGGTAGTTCCCAAATATTTTCTCCCATTCTGTGAGTTGGCTGTTCACTTTGTTGTTTCCTTTGCTATGCAGAAGCTTTTTAGCTTGATGTGATCCCATTTGTCCAATTTTGCTTTGGTTGCCTGTGCTTTGGGCTATTACTCAAGAAGTTCTTGTCCAGATCAGCGTCCTGAAGCATTTCCCAAAAGTTTTCTTTTAGTAGTTTCAGTTTCAGGTCTTAGATTTAAGTTTTTAATCCATCTTGATTCGATTTTTGTATATGGTAAGAGATAAGGGTCTAGTTTCATTCTTCTGCATGCGAATATCCAGTTTTGCCAGCACCATTTATTGAAGAGACTGTCCTTTCCCCACTGTATGTTCTTAGCAACTTTGTTGAAGATAAGTTCACTATATATGTGTGGATTTATTTCTGAGCACTCTATTCTGCCCATTGGTCTACATGTCTGTTTTCATGCCAGTACCATGCTGTTCTGATTACTACAGCTCTGTAGTATAATTTGAAGTCAGATAATGTGATTCTTCTAGTTTTGTTCTTTTTGCTTAGGATGACTTTGGTTATTCTGGGTCTTTTGTGGTTCCATATGAATTTTAGGATTATTTTTCCTATTTCTGTGAAGAATGTCATTGGGATTTTGATGGGGATTGCATTGAATCTGTAGCCTGCTTTGGGAAGTATGGACATTTTAACAATATTGATTTCTTCCAATCTATGAGCAAGAAATATCTTTCCATTTTTTTGTGTCCTCAATTTTTTCATCAGTGTTTTATACTTTTCATTGTAGAAATCTTTCACTTCTTTGGTTAAGCTTATTCCTGGGTATTTTATTTGTAGCTATTGTAAATAGGCTTACTTTTTTTGGTTTCTTTTTCAGATTGTTTACTGTTGGCATATAGAAATGCTACTGATTTTTGTGTGTTAATTTTGTGTGCTGCAACTTTATTGAATTTAGTTATCGGTTCTAATAGTTTTTTCGTGAAGTCTTTAGGTTTCTCTAGATATAAGATCATATTGTCTGCGAACAAGGATAATTTGACTCTTTCATTTCTAATTTGGATGCCCTTTATTTCTTTCTCTTGTCTGATTGTCCTAGCTAGAACTTCCAGTATTACGTTGAATAATAGTGGTGAAAATGGGCATCCTTGTCTTGCTCCAGATCTCAGAGGAAGGGCTTTTAGCTTTTCTCCATTCAATATGATACTAGCTGTCATGTATGATAGCTGTCATATATGATACTGTCTGTCATGTATGGCTTTTATCTTGTTGAGGTAAGTTCCTTCTATATCCAGTTTTTGGAGAGATTTTATCATGAAGGGATGTTGAATGTTATTGCATGCTTTTTCTGCATCAATTGAAATGATCCTATGGTTTTTGTCCTTTGTTCTGTTCATATAATGTATTACATTGATTGATTTGCATATATTGAACCATCTTTGCATCCCTGGGATGCATCAAGTGGGATGAAGCCCACTTGATCATGATGAATAATCTTTTAAATGTGGTGTTGAATTCAGTTTGCTAGTATTTGGTTGAGGATTTTTAAGTCTTTCTTCACCAGAGATATTGGCTTATAGTTTTCTTTTTTGATGTTATTGTGTCTTTGTCTGGTTTTGGTATCAGAGTGATGTGGGCCTCACAGAATAAGTTTGGAAGTATCCCCTCCTCAATTTTTTGGAATAGTTTAAGTAGAATTGGTAGTTTTTCTTTGAATGCTTGGTAGAATTCAGCAATGAAGACAACAGGTCCTGTGCTTTTCTTTGATGGGAGATTTTTTATTACCCTTTCTATTTTGTTACTTATTGTTGGTTTATTGAGGTTTTGGATTTATTCTTGGTTAAATCTTGGTAGGCTTTATGTGTCTAGGAATTTCTCCATCTCTTCTAGATTATCCAATTTTTTGGCATATAGTTGCTCATACTAGTCTCTAATGATCCTTGAATATCTGCAGTATCAGTTGTAATGTTTCCTTTTTCATTTCTGATTTTGTTTGGATCTTCCCTGTTTTTTTTATTAGTTTGGCTAATGTGTCAATTTTGTTTATCTTTGCAAAAAACACAACTTTTTGTTTTGTTGATCTTTTTATTTTTTATTTCAATTTCATTTCTGCTCTGATCTTCATTATTTCTTTTTTCTAATAATTTTGGGTGTGGTTTCCTTTTGTTTTTCTAGTTTATTGAGATGTATCATTAGGTTGTTTATTTGAAGTTTTCTACTTTTTTGATGTAGGCACATATTGCTATTAACTTTCCTCTTACCTTTTTGCATCCCATAATTTTTGATGTGTTGTGTTTTCATTTTCATTTGTCTTGAGAAATTTTTTAATTTCCTCCTTGATCTCTTCATTGACCCCCACTAGTCATTCAGGAGCCTATTGTCTAATTTTTATCTGTTTGTATATTTCCCCGTGTCCCTCTTGTTACTGAGATTCCTAGTTTTATACCCTTGTGTTCAGAGAAAATACTTGCTATGTTTTCAATTTTTTTTAATTTTTTGAGACTTGTTTTATGGCCTAACATGTGGTCTATCCTTCAGAATAATTGATGAGTTGGGGAAAAGAATGTGAATTCTGTAGCCATTGGATAAAATGTTCTTTAAATATCTATTAGTTCCCTTTGCCATTTATTAAAAGCATTTGTTCTGTAAAATTTGGATTCAGCCAAAGGGCTGCACTCAAGGATCCAGAAGGCCACATGTAGCCCTAAGGTAACAGGTTCCCCACCCGTGATTGTTCTAAGGTGCAGATTAAGCCAGTTTCATTGTTCATTTTCTTTCTGGATGATCTGTCCAATGCTGAAAGTGAAGTGTTGAGGTCTCTAATAATTACTACACTGTGGTCTGTCTCTCTCTTTAGCTCTGATAGTATTTGCTTTATATTTCTGGGTGATCCAGTGTTGGGTGCACATATATTTACAGTTGTTATACCTTTTGTTGAATTGACCCCTTTATCATTATATAATGACCCTCTTTGTTCCTTTTTATTGTTTTTGTCTTGAAATCTATTTTATCTGATAGTAGTAGAATTACTCCAGTTTTTTTTTGGTTTGCATTTGCATGAATATCTTTTTCCATTCCTTTATTTATGGCCTATGTGTATTTATAGGTGAAGTGTATTTCTTTCTATTTTTTTTTTTGTTTTCGTTTTTGTTTTGTCTTCAATTTCAGCATATTATGGGGATACAAATGTTTAGTCTACATATATTGCCTTTGCCCCACCTGACTCAGAGCTTCAAGTGTGTCAATCCCCCAGACAGTGCACACCACACCCATTAGGTGTGAATATACCCATCCTCTCCCCCCCACACCTGACTAACACTCAATTAATGTTACTACTGTATGTGCACATAGGTGTTGATCAGTTAATACCAATTTGATGGTGAGTACATGTGATGCTTGTTTTTTGTTCTTGTGATATGTCATGTAGTAGAGTGGGCTCCAGATCTATCCAGGATAATAGAACAGGTGCTATATCACCATTGTTTTTTGTGGCTGAGTAGAACTCCATGGTATATGTATGTCACATTTTATTAATCCACTCATGTATTGATGGGCACTTGGGTTTCCACATCTTTGCAATTGTGAATTGTACTGCTATAAACATTTGAGTGCACATGTGTCTTTTTTTATAGAATGTATTTTGTTCCTTTGGGTAGATGCCCAGTAATGGGATTGCTGGATCAAATGGTAGTTCTACTTGTATCTCTTTGAGGTATCTCCATATTACGTTCTACAGAGGTTGTACTACTTTGCCGTTCCACCAGCAGTGTATGAGTGTTCCTAACTCTCTGCATCCACGCCAGCATTTTTTGTTTTGGGACTTTATGATAAAAGCCATTCTCACTGGAGTTAAGTAATATCTCATTGTGGTTTTGATTTTCATTTCCCTGAGGATTAGAGATGTTGCGCATTTTTTCATGTTTGTTGACCATTAGTCTATCTTCTTTTGAAAAGCTCTGTTCATGTCCTTTGCCCACTTTTTCATGGGGTGGTTTGATTTTTTTCTTGGTGATTTTCCTGAGTTCTATATTTATTCTAGTTATCAGACCTTTGTGGGGATGTGTAGCATGTGAGTATTTTTCCCATTCTATAGGTTGTCTCTTTGCTCTCGTGTTAGTTTCCTTGGCTGTGCAGAAACTTTTTAATTTGATCAGATCCCATTTATTCATTTTTGTTGTTGCTGTGATTGCTTTTGGGGTCTTCTTCATAAATTCCTTGCCTAGGCCAATGTCTATAAGAGTTTTTCCAACATTTTCTTCTAGAATTCTTAGTTCCACACCTTAGGTTTAAGTCTGTTACCCAGCGTGAGTTGATTTTTATGAGAGGTGAAAGGTGCAGATCCTCGTTCAGTCTTCTACATGTGGCTATCCAGTTATCCCAGCACCATTTATTGAATAAGAATTCTTTTCCCCAGTGTACATTTTTGTCTGCTTTGTGAAAGATTAGTTGGCTATATGAGGACGGTTTTATATCTGGTTCTCAGTTCTGTTCCATTGGTCTATGTCTCTGTTCTTGTTCCAGTACCATGCTGTTTTAGTTACTATAGCCTTGTAGTATAGCTTGAAGTCTGGTAAATTGATGCCTCCCAATTTGTTGTTTTTGCATAAGATTGCTTTTGCTGTACAGGATCTTTTCTGGTTTCATATGAAGCGTAGAATTATTTTTTCTAGATCTGTGAAAAATGCTGTTGGTATTTTAATAGGGATTGTATTGAATCTGTAGGTCACTTTGGGTACTATAGACAGTTTAACAATGTTGCTTCTGCCAACCCACAAGCATGGTATGGTTTTCCACCTGTTTACATCCTCTGCTATTTCCTTCCTCAGTGTTTTGCACTTCTCCCTGTAGAGTACTTTTACCTCCTTAGTTAAATATATTCCTAGGTACTTTATTTTCTTTGTTGTTATTGTGAAGGGTATTGAATTTTTGATTTGGTTCTCAGTTTGACTGTTGTTGGTGTATAGGAATGCTACTGATTTCTGTACATTGATTTTGTAACCTGAGACTTTGCTGAACTTGTTTATCAATCCCAGTAGTCTCATGGCAGAATCTTTGGGGTTTTGTAGATATAAAATCATATCATCTGCAAAGAGAGATAGTTTGACCTCTTCTGCCCCCATTTGGATGCCCTTGATTTGCTTCTGTTATCTGATTGCTCTGGCTAGGACTTCCAGCACTATGGTGAATAGAAATGGTGATAGAACCTTGTCTGGTTCCAGTTCTAAGGGGGAATGCTTTCAATTTTTCCCCATTCAGTATGATGTTGGCTGTGGGTTTGTCATATATGGCTTGTATCATTTTAGGTAAGTCCCATCTATGCCTATTTTGTTAAGCATTCTTATCATAAAAGGGTGTTGAATTTTTTTGAATGCTTCTTCTGCATCTATTGAGAGTATCATATGGTGTTTGTTTTTGCTTCTATTTATGTGGTGAATTACATTTATAGATTTGCATATGTTGAACCATCCCTGCATCTCTGGGTTGAAGCCTACCTGGTTGTGATGGATTATTTTTTTGATAAGCACCTGAATTTGGTTTGCTAGGATTTTGTTGAGAATTTTTACATCTATATTGATAAGGGATATTGGTCTGTAGTTTTCTTTTTTTGTTGTTTCCTTTCCTGGTTTTGATATCAGGGTGATATTGGTTTCATGAAACATGTTGGGGAGGATTCCATCCTTCTTGATGTTGTGGAATAATTTCTGCAGGATAGGCACCAGTTCTTCTTTGTAGGTCTGGTAAAATTTGGGTGTGAAACACCTGGTCTGGGACTTTTCTTTTTAGGAAGGTTTTTTTATTGCTGCTTCAATTTTGGTACTTGATATTGGTCTATTCAGGAATTCTATTTCTTCCCAATTAAGCCTAGGGAGGCTGTGTGTTTCTAAGAATTTGTCCATTTCCTCCATATTTTCACATTTATGGGCATAGAGGTTTTTATAGTATTCATAGATGATACTTCATATTTCCATGGTGTCAGTTGTAATTTCTTCTGTTTCATTCCTGGTGGAACTTATTAGAGTCCTTTCTTTTCTGCTGCTGCTTAATCTAGCAAGAGGTGTGTCAATTTTATTTTTTTCAACAAACCAACTTTTAGTTTTATTAATCTTCCATATAGTTTTTTTTTGTGGTCAGTTTCATTTAGTTCTGTTCTGATCTTTGTTATTTCTTTTCTTCTGCTGGGTTTGGGTTGGTTTGCTCATCCTTTTCCAGTTCTTTGAGATGATTCATTAGATTGATGATTTGTGATCTTTCTGTCTTTTGGATGCAGTCATTTATGAATATAAATTTTTCTCTCAGGACTCTTTTAGCTGTGTTCCACAGATTTTGATAACTTGTGTCTCCTTTATCATTTAGTTCAAAGAATCTTTTGATTTCCATCTTAATTTCCTCCTTCCTCTCCCCTACCCATGGCCCAGGGAGACAATTTAGCCACTACTGGAGGCATCTGCAGGGAACAGGAAGTGTATTTCTTGTAGACAAAATATAATTGCATATTTTTTTTAATCCATTCAGCCACTCTATATTTTTTGATGGGAGAGGTTAGTCCATTCTCATTCAGTGTTATCTGTTTATAGGTAAGGACTTACTACTGAAATGTTATTGTTTGATTTCTGGTTGTTTTGTGATCTTTTCTTCCTTCCTTCCTTCCTTCCTCCTGTCTTCCTTTGTTAAATATAATTTTCTCCAGCAGTGTGTTTTAATTTATTGGTTTTTATTTTTTGTGTATCTGTTGTAGGTTTTTTCATTTGCAGTGAGGCTTGCAAAAAACATTTTATAACCAATTATTTTAAACACATGACAACTCTGCTTTACAAATAAACAAGCAAAGAGAATTCTGACAGATATTCTACCTTTAATTCCAAACCTACTTTTTTTTACTTTTTGTTGTTTACATCCATTTCTTTTTATATACTCTGTCCAAAATGGTGTTGTTATTTTTGATAGGTTTGTTTTTTAGTCTTTCCACTCAATGTATAAGTGGTTTATATGCTACCATTACCGCAATAGATTATTCTATATTTGTGTCCTTACTGTTGCCAGTGAATTATATACCTTCAGAAGATTTTTTATTGTTAATTAACATCCTTTTCTTTCATACTGAAGAAATTCTTTGAGCATTTATTGTGGGACAGGTCTTGTATTGATGAAATCCCTCAGCTTTGTTTCTCTGGGAAAGTCTTATTTCTCCTTCATGTTTGAAAGATTTTTTTGGAGGATATGATATTCTGGGGTTAAGGTTTTTTTCCTTCAAGGCTTTGAATATGTCATGCCACTCTCTCCTGGCTGGTATGATTTCCACTGAGAAGTCTGCTGCCCAATGTATTGGAGCTCCTTTGTATGTTATTTTTTTTTCTTACATACCTGAGGATCTTTATCCATGGACTTTGGGAGTATTATTATTATGATTATTATTATTTTATAGTATTGTTATTCTTATAGTTAAATATCGATACCTTTCTCTAGATTGAGAAAGTTCTCTGTCATTATTTCTTTAAATAAACTTTCTACCCCAGTCTCACTCTTTACCTCCTCTTTAAGGCCAATAACTCTTAGATTTATTCTTTTTTTGGCTATTTTCTAGATACTGTAGGTGTACTTCATTCTTATTTATTCTATTTTCTTTTTTCTCTTCTGACTGTGTATTTTCAAAAAGCCTGTCTTCAAGCTAACTAATGCTTTCTTCTAGTTGGTCAATTCTTCTATTGAGAGACTTTGATGCATTTCTCAGTCTTTCAGTTGAATTCTTAAGCTCCAGAAATTCTGCTTGATTTTTCATTATTTCAATGTCTTTGTTAAATTTTTCTGATAGGCTTCTGAATTCCTTCTCTGTTTTGTCTTGTGTTCTTGAGTCTTGATCCCAGCCCATCCTATGACTGGTAAATCATTATGACCAAAAAACATATAAAAACATGTTCAACATCTCTAATCATCAGGGAAATGCCAATCAAAACCACAATGAGATATCACTTATCTCCAGTGAGAATGGCTTTTATCAACAAGTCCCAAAGCAACAAATGTTGGTGTGGATGTGGAGAGATAGGAGCATGCATATACCATTGCTGGGACTGCAATCTAGTACAACCTCTATGAAAAGTCTTATGGTGATACCTCAAAGAACTAAAAGTAGAACTACCATTTGATCCAGCAATCCCACTACTGGGTATTTACCCAAAGGAAATAAAGACATTCTATAAAGACATCTGAATGAGTGCAATTCACAACTGCAAAGAAGTGGAAACAACCCAAGTGCCTATCAATACATGAGTGGGCTAATAAAATGTGGTATATGTATACCATGGAGTACTACTCAGCCATAAAAAATGGTGATATGATACCTCTTGTATTAACCTGGATGGAAATGGAGACAATTCTTCTAAGTATCACAAGAATGGAAAAACACCACATGTACTCACCATTAAATTGGTACTCATCAATCAACACTTATGGGCCCATATGGAAGTAAACTTAACAGAAATCAAGCAGGCAAGAAAGGGGAATGGGGGATGGGTAAATTCATACCTAAGGGTACAGTGCACACTGTGTATGGGATAGGCACACTTATAACTTTGACTCAAATGGTACAAAAGCAATTTATGTAATCAAAATGTTTGTACCCCCATAATATGCTGAAATTAAAAAAAAGCCTTCTGCTTCCACTTTTCCACTTTATATTGGACTATCAGGAGAGCAACAAACAAACAAAGAAACCCAGAAAATAAAAACAAACAGGCAAAAACCTGAAGTAGCATATATTGCCTTAGATGCTGCCAGTGGAAGAAAAGTGGAAGAAATCAAACATTTTTCCAAGTGTCTCCACTGTACACTTAAGTTTTATGGTCATTAGCTGTAATTTTGTATATACCATGAATTATATTTAATAATATACTTCATATCTTTTTGAAGTCAATGAAATTTATATTACCCATGTAGGTAATCATGAACTGCATTTTTCTAAGAAATATTTTTTCCCCTAAATCATTAGATACAGGGTTTTGGGAGAAGTGAAATTGAAGATATTTGGTTTTAAGAATATAGTTTAGAGGCAGCTATGTTTTAAAACCTTTACAGGAAAATCAAAATCAGAAACCCATTTTATTAGAAGGTTCTGAATATAAATTACAAGGCCAGGAGTGTCACAGATATCAGTATCAAGAAGAGATATTTAAAGGCCACCTGGGGTAATCAATAAATATTTGTTAAGAAGATAAAATACACATTTGACCAAATTGTCAATTGTTAGATAGATGACGGCTATGTGGGGAAAGTGATAAAAAGTTGAAAGTGGTGATTGCCAAGCACAACTGGCCCTGTAGTAATTTTAGGGAGCATTCAAAAACCATAGATGCTGGTGTCCCTGTTCTTATATGGTTCTGATGAGCCGGGTTTCCCAATTAAATTGTGTTTAAGGAGAGAGGTGGGAAGGTCCCAAATTATGACCTCCTTCTTTTAGGGTCCAGAAAGTCTCCCTGGCTCCTGTCTGCTGAGTTATGTTTTTGTTCTTGGTCTCTCCAGAAGAGTAGGGCTGCAGAAGTGAAAGGACTGCAGTCCTCCCCTCCACTTCCAGGAACTTTGCAGCATTAATCTACTCCCTCCTGCATGTCTCTGCTTCCCAAGCTATAAAAATGCCCAGGCAGACACATAGATTCTTCAAAATGAGACCCCTTCCTCAACTCCCTGGCCCTTTGTGGCCTCCTCTTCCTCTTTCTCCCTTAGCTGAGCCCTTCACAGAGTGGATCACCCTTGCTGGCTGGCCTTGTCATCTCTGGTCCTCTTGTCACTTCTACCAGGCAAGCCTTCTGTCATCAGTGCTTCCCAGCCCTCCACAGCCCACCACAACCACACAAACCAAAATCACTTTGTTGGAACTGTTCTCACTAAGGTTACCAAGAATTTTCTAGTTCCCCACTCCAGGAGTTGTTTTCCAATCCTTTTTTTAACCTCTGTAGGCACTTGATGTTGTCCACCATTATGTTCTTCCTGAAACTCTCTCCCATTTTTTTGAACACATGTCTGCCACTTCTGTGCCTATCTCTCTGTGACCATCTTCACCCCAACACCAACCCTTCTTATGCTTCATCCCTTAACACTGGTGTGCTTCAAGCTTTTGTTTTGGCTCCCTTCTATCTCAATGTTCTCCCTAATGACCTCATCCATTCCCAGTGCTCCGAGTTACACATACCTGCTCATTCTCCCCTGAGGTCCTGCTTCACGTATTAAAATACACATTGAACATTTCACCCCAGGTGTCTCACAGGCTTTGCACACTCTATTCATAATGGAACTCATTACGTTTCCAACCAAATATCTCTCCTCTTGTTTTTCTGTCTTGCTTAATGGTCCTTTTGTTCATCCAGTTTCCCAACCTAGACAAAGTGAAAATTCCAAGATTCATCTTTCCTCCTGGCCCTCATTTCTAGTTGGTCACTTAATCCTATTGATTTTGCCTTGTTACATCTCCCAAATGCTTTCCTAATTGCCTGTCTACTGTGGCCTTTGCCTCATTTCAGATTCATATAATTTCACATATAATTATTGAAATAGTTCTGGTCTTCTTTGCTTCCAGTGGACCTTCTCCTGTCAAATCTAGACTATGGTTCTTCACATTCTTTGGCGTGACTGGAAGGTTCTTCGTGGTGTTCTCTTCCTATATCCTCCCTTCAGGTTTAACTTTCACGGCGTTACCCTTTGCCTGATCCACAAACACACATCCCAGGACCAGTTACACTGAACTGTTTTATTCTCCAAATGCTGTATCTCACAACTCAAATAGTTTCACACATTTGTCATTGTAAATTGCCCCTCTGCTTGGAATACCACTTATTCCAAATTTGTAGATCCAACTCATCGTTCCTTCCAGACTGGCCTAAATGCTGCTTCCTCTGAGAAATTCTCAAGACTCTCCCATGTAGGGTTAATAGTGCCTTTCTTTGTTGACTCATAGTATGTTCACCAATCACTCATAAGAAGTCTGTTTTCTTATTAATCAAATTCACTAGAGAACAGACTCTTTGCAGGTGGAGATTCTCTTTTGTGCCTTCAGTACCTGGGTTGGTTTGGCATAGATTGGGTGCCCCTGGAATGTTGGCTAAATGAGTGGGTGACCTAATCAGAATGACACTTGGTGAGAATTTCAGATTAAGTGATCAGTGCAGGTGAAAGGTGAAACAAGCAGCTGAGATATTTTGGGTTATAATGTGTCTACCCAGCCCTGGGATCTATGGAACAGCCAGGTACACCTACCTATTGGCCTAAAGGCAAGTTTTAAACACTTACCAGACTCCAGTGCCACTCTGAATACACTCGCTTAACTGGGCCCTTCACCCTTCTTCAATTCTCTCCTCCCTGAATTTGAACTCCTGATACTACAATCCCACCTTTACTCCTGGGACTTAGAATTTGCTCTTAATCCCACTTCATTTGATTCTTTTCATTTCCTGATTGGCTCTGCATTACCTCATACTACTAGTTCTCACTCCACTTCCTTTGTCTTGGCAGGAACTCTTCTCCTCCCAAACCTGAGGAACCAACCTGCTGGATGAGTAGGTCCCTAGTGGAGCCTGGTCTGGTTCTACCATGGGGGAGAAATTGACATGAGCAATACATTTCAGTGATTGTGTTTTCTCTCAAACTCTCATTTTCCATCATAATTAGCCATGGATGCACATAAAACTAAAATAGGAAAAAATGATTTTACAGCTTTGAGGGAATAATCAGTTAGTTTGGGATATCTCAAAGATAAATCTTTTCTGCAAGAGGGTAGATGATATATCATTTGCAGCTGGTGTGGTTCCAGAAGGTTCTGAGATAATGGTGATTACTCAAGCAGCATCAGCCCCTGTTTGAGTTTGAGAACTCTTTGGAGAGTATTCTGAGGATAAGGCTTGCAAACAAAATTAAGACCTGTTGCTGTGTGATGAGTCCCATAGTATTTAACAGCATATGAGTAATGTTAATGGCCATAATTACCAGTGGCTCAACAAGGAAAATCAAAAGGCCCTGTGAAGGGCAAGAGAAGGACTGTACTTTGCACAGCGAGAGTCATGTGAGAGGAAGGGAGGCCAAATTACTGCAGGAAGTTCTGTGTAAGAAGTTAAAATAGTTTCTCAATTAGTTTTGTTATGTCTTATTGCACAGGCATAAATGTCTTTCCTTTTTTCCTTTGTGCTTTGATTTTACCATTAGGTACAAAGGAAAATAATTTAGAGGGAGTAGTACCCTAATATTAAGAGTTTATCATGTAACAATACCATCTGGATTTTCTCATTTATCCCATGATAACACTGTAATGTAGGCAACATTACCATCTCCATTTCATAGGCAAATAAAGTGAGGCTCAGAGAGGATTAGTGACTGTGTAAGTCATGCAGACAGTAGGTGACAGAGCCCAGCATTGACTGTAGAAGCTTCACTTTAGAAACAGTACTTTGTGCTATTCTAACACTCCCATTTGAGTTCATATTTAAGGACTGTCTGCTGAGTTGTCTGGTCTGAGAGGTGAGGTAAACAAAACCAGCCTCTTTGGCTGGATTTAGCTCAGGAAGAGGAGATGCCATCATGACAGGGAAGTGGCAGGTTGTGGAAATCCAGGCCTTTGGCTTTTTCAGTTAAGAGTGAAAACTAGGATGCAAGTAGATAGGAGACTAGAATGGATTTGTACACTGCAGAAATGATCCTGAAGCTATTGTTTCTCCCAGTGTTCTGTATCAAGGAAGACAACAAAATGAACCATGGGCATAGATTATAATGATGATGGGGAACGCACTAGAAATTCAGACCAGAGAAAAACAAAGGGAGACAAGGAAAGAGCTATAAAAGGACATGTTGTTCAGCTGAGCGGTACAGAAATTAGAAAGGCTGTGACCAAATCCAGGGAGACTGAGAATTCCTGGCAGATGAGACTGGCATGAGCAAGTCCCTGTGAGAACCTTCTATCAGCAAGCCTGGTTTGTCCCAGCACACAGGAGGGAGCCACCAGAAAAGGAGTTGAAAATGTGGGAGGTAAGGAGAATTTAGAAGAGATTTATACATATCTTGTTATAAAATTTCTGGGGTTTTTTTTTTTTTTTTTTTTTTTGGCTTCCAAAGTCAATCTTGCAAAAACGTTTTGAAGTAGAATCATAGTCCTGAACTTTCTCTACCAGAACTTTTCAGTATTATTCACTTTAGGGACTCTAATTTCCTTTGATGTCAAGAGCCTGTGGTTTTACAACTAAAGATTGGCACCAGATAGCGGGGACTTATCTAGGTCATATTTCATGATTAATGTATTCTACCCTCAGGACATTAGTAGCTTCTTTTCACTTATAATCAGATTTTTTTTTTTGGTTACTGTTAATGACCTTTTAACCTATTTTCACATAAAATAAGACTTCTCCTTTGGGAATGGCAATCCTGAATAGACTTAGGCATTAAAGATCTTAATAGAGAAAAATATTTTTTGTAGGAATTTAGGGAGAAATTATACAAAATTTCCCTTGTATTTGGAAAAATGTAAAATTTGGCCCATTTTCAAGTAATGAGAACTCTAAATAGAACTGTATTTTTTTCCTAAACTTGCTCGTTAAAAAAATTAGCTTGCTCAGATATAAAAAAAAAAAAGTAAATGGAAATAAAAATAGGAATGAAAATGAGTCCCAGATTTAGCAAAGATGACAGCCCTCTTTAATGCTGCCATCCTAAGCCACCCTTTGCAAACTCTTCTCTGTTATATGTTTTTAATGGAAAGCAGCTGCCTTGGAAGGCATTGTTTACAATGGATCTCTGTCATAGCTTGCACTGTAGCTATAAATAATGTCAACATGTTCTCCTATCCAGCAGCCTAAATGCTGATGCCACCCATCCATACCAGATGAGGTTATATTATTCTTCCTCAAACATATTCATTATCATCTTCTGCTGTCCCCATCTCTGAGGGTAATGATGACCCTTTGGGACACCATTCATCACTGCCTGTGATTGTTTGCAGCTGAGGCTATTGGCCTGGGGGGTCCTCTCCCACCCAGCTTCTCTGTTCTCAGCGTATCATGTCTGTTCTGTCTTCCTTTTAATCTCTTTCTTCAAAACAGTCTCATCTTTTCAGTACGGACCTGTGGCTGTAGAAGCAAAGCAAACGCAAAGCATATACATGCTAGCATCAAAAATAGCCTTGCAGAAATTTTGGCAGTTTAACCAGGTAGAGAATGAGTCACTAATGCAAAGTCTAGGATGGATCTTGAAAGGTGAGCAGAAGGCCAGAGGAAACTGGACAGTGGGGATTTTAAATTTTTCTTGGAAAACTGGAGTCAGTGACATCGCCTTGTATCCGTTTTCTCCAGGAGGTTTGGGGAGAGTCAAGGGACCCTAAAGTCTCAGTATGTGTGGGTTTTTCTGGGCAGGGGGTTTCTTCATTTTGTTAAATTCTCAGGTTGTAAGTCACATCTGTAAAAGAAAATAAATAGCAATACTAAGAAACAGAGAGGAACCATCGATGGAACAGAATTTGCAAAATACTTGAGAGAAAGAAGGCAGACAGGGTTAAATTGGTAGGAAAACTAAGATATAGGAGAAGGCGGCTGCTGCATGTGCAGATTTAGAGGTTCTCTGAAATCAGTCGTGGGGATCAGGTGCAAAAGCGGGGGTTCTTAAAAGAATCATCAGAGGACTTAATATCTGAGGTCACAATGGATTTTAAAAGAAGTATATTTAGTATCTCCCAGTAAATATGAGAGTATATCATATTTATAAAATAAGAACAGTTGTTGTTACAATAAAAATCCTCAGAGATCTTGGGAATGGGAAATAAGAATATCCAAATTAAAATCCAGAAAGCTCTGGTGTTAACTTGAATAGTAAAACTTATACATCAAAATGATGACCCAAAATTAGGAAGAATTTTCCTAGAGCCAGCAAAAGACATAGAAACAAAAATTATGGAATAAAGTTGAAAATAAAAAGACCCAGAAGTTCCAAAATCCATCAAATAGAAGCACCCAAAGAAGAAAATGGGAGAGAAAAAATATTCAAATAATGATGAACTAAAATAAAGCCCTAAGCCCCTGCTGACTGAATGGACCTCCGCTCAGCCAAGGGGACCCCAGAGAAATGCTAAAACTGAGCCCCCATCCATGATAGGATGGGAGGTGGACATGCTTCATTATGCCCCCTCCCTTGCTAACAGCCATCAAGCTTTTTTCCTAAGGGCTAAACAGAAGCCAATCTTGTGACGCAGACTAGCATTCTATCCTAATAAGAGACCACCAACCATGGAGTGGTTTTCAAACATCTACGGAGCATGCATACAGAGGGTTTTTGTGTCCTTGCTTCACCTTTGACACCAGAAAGCCACCATTTCTGAACATGGACCCCATAAAAGGGCATAAAGCTCGATTATACAGGTGATAAATACTCATGATTATAGCTTGTTAAATATAATATTTGACCATCCTGCTTATCGTAAACTCCTGTTCCCATTGTCCCTACCTCAAAGCACGTGTTCTGGCTTCTGGCTGGAGCTCTGCTTTCCAGCCTATTAGAATGGCTCTCCATCATCTGCAACCCTTTAAGAGAAATAAAGCTCTCCTTTCAAAATTTAGGAACCTCATCATTTTTTCATTTAACACAATATAAGGTAATTCTCTAAAACTTAGAGACTTTGTGGTTGAATGGGCACACTGAAGCCTAGCAGAAAGGAATAGAGAAAAGATCCTCTCCTAGACACACCAGGAAGAGCTTTCAGAGCACCAAGTATAAACAGACACTTCAAAGGAGAAAAACAAATACACATGCAGGGAAAAGAACTGGATCATCATCAGACTTCTCAATGACAACACTAGACACAGGAAAACAAAAGTTTTGAATCCATATTTCTGTGTTCAGCTAAACTCTCATCTGTGAAGACAAAATTTAAATTTTTTCAGATATATTTAAAAAGGTAATTTCTACCACCTACAATGCCCAGGGGGAAGATAACCAGCATGTATTCCAGCAAAAAGGGAAATATGCCTAAAGAAAAAGCCATTAAGTATAAGAAGTCAAGAGGATGAAGAATCCGAGAAAATATTGTGGTTATGTCTAATTGTTCATTATTAGAAAAAAAACTGCATTCCTTCGTGTGGAATTAGGAGGGAATGAAAGGAGGTGTGAGCTAACATTCATCCTTTCTTCAATGGGATATTAACTGCCTAGTAGGAAAAACAGTATAAATATTTGTATACAAATATAATGTCTGAATTCTAGATCATTAGAATGGGAGAGAAAAATCTAAACTGGAAAATTATGACAAAATACAAGGAAGGAAAAGAAACAAGAAAATATAGTAAATAGAAAAAAATTAGGGGATAGCATGACTCCAAACATACCAGTTGTCCTTGTGAATGTGCATAGATTAAATTCTCCAATTCTGGATAGAAATTTTGACATTAAGTTAAATAAATCAAGCTGTAGGCTATTTCAGGAAACTTCTAAAACAAAGTGAAACTTGAAGTTTGGGAATCAAGTCACAAAGAGAGATATCCTACCATTTGCCTTTGAACAGAAAGTAGTTAGAGCAAAATGTCAAGCAGAAATGGAAATCAAGGTATGAAGCATTAAGAGAGACATACTGATCAGATAAATCCACTAAGACAAGATGAACGTCAAAACTTTATATACCTAGTAGCATAGATTTATGTTACAGAAAGTGAAATTGATCAAAAATTAAGGAGAAATGAACAAATTCATAATCAAGGTGGAAGACATTAACAAACACAAACTCAGAAATTGATAGATATGATAGGTAAAATGAGTTAGAACATACAGTGGTATCTACAAATTTGGTATAAGGGTTATATATACAATTTTATAAACTACAGAGGACAGAATCTTCTGAGATAGACATGTCATATTCACAGAAAAGCTGGGGTAAAAAAATCTAAAATGAGAAGTTGATCAGAATTCTTATGGAAATTTATACTTTTAAATGCATTTATTAAACAACTAGAAAAACTCAATTTAGAAAACATTTTTAAAGGAGAAGAAAAGAAGTAATGTATAAGGACAAAAGCATAAGTTACTCAAAAAGTAAGTGTAGACTTTAGCATTTACAGTGTAAGATTTTTTTTTGAAGTAGAAAATAGAAAAATTCTGGACAAACCTGATCAGAAATAGGACAAACAGCTAAAACCTTTCAAAAATTAAAAGGGAATATATTTATGAATTTTAGGAATGTTTAAAAGAGCAAGTATTACAGTTTGGTAATAAATTAGAGACTCTATAAGAAATAAATTTCTAAAAAACAAAAAATACTAAAATTGACTCAAAAAGCAAACTATCTAAATAGAACAATCAGCACGAAGGTGAAAAAATAGTTAAAATATATAAAATGTTAAGTATATAAGATATAGTTAAAAAATACATATGTAAAAATCACCTCTCAGAAAGATTTATTTTTTCATGGACCAAAAATATGAGGGAAGACTAATCATTAAGAAATTACAAACACACTGAATGTTATGAAAGGGGAAATAGAATATGCTCTTCTTTTCTGTGGCTTTGCTGGAAATTCTTGAGAAAAAGTGAAATAGACTTATTTTTCCTTTAGTTCTTTACACAAAATGCTTCAAATTCTTACAGAAATTTGACAATGAGGTTGCTTTCCACCAATCTACTCCAAAATATTTGACTTTCCAAATCAAGCAGCTAGGTCATCATAAAAAATCAGCAGAAAGAAGTGTTTTTCCCTTCTTTAGTAATAATATTTGATCCCTGAAGGGAAGCAGCAAAGATTAAGGTAGTGGTAATCGTATGAAAACAATATCCTGTTATCTGAATTTACACAAAAAATGGAAATGAAGTGTTTCTAATTTACTTTGCCACATATATCACAGAATGGAGAACATATGATAACATTTAATGAGTGAATTAATTTTTTGCAGTGTTCAGTTGATGGAGACAATGTTGGAACACTAACGAATGCTGGTGATATAAGATGGTGCTTTAAGCATAAATGATGAGGTGTCAGGTGGAAGTTACATTAAGTTTGGCACACATCATTAGACAGTGTCTGATATGAGCAGATGTTCAATTTTTCACACTGAGGAGGTGGTTCAGGATATTCTATTGTAACATAACGTGATGGAATGGCATAATTTGCCATGAAAGTAAAATAAGCCATCCATCTTGAACGTGGCAGTTGGTATCTGTTTGTGAAGTGTGTTGATAATTTTAGTGTTCCTGTCTGTGGTAGAAACCAAAGAGGATTCTGAAGATCCTAAATTCCCTTGTCTATATTTGTTATTATCTATTTGATATCGACATAGTGCCGTAGGTGGGCAGGACCTTTAAATATCTAATACTGTCTTGAATGGTATCCTTTAAGACTAGTATTTCCTCCAGTTTGTTACTGTATCCTTTAATACTCTGCTCACTTCCCATCCTCTGGAAGTAATGGGAAAGTTGCTAAAATATGAGAGTGGTAGATTCCACTCAATTCCCTAAAAGATCTCTTCTTCATACTCTTTTCTCAGTGGGTGCTCTAGTCATATATTTTGGATTGTCACGTTCATTGTTATATCCATTCCTCATTTTCATGTCAATGTCTCAAAAAATGGAAAGATAGCTGAGGCAAGTGTAGACATGTAAATTTGACTTGCCCAACTTCTCAGAAAAATGATAAAGAATCACAAACAAAACTGCACAAAGTCCACTTCCTCAGCACAACTAGACATCTTAGATTGTCCAAACCTCAAAGTAATGGTAGGTGGGCCCGGGTGCGGTGGCTCTATCCTGTAATCCTAGCACTCCGGGAGGCTGAAGCAGGAGGATCGCTTGAGGTCAGGAGTTCAAGACCAGCCTGAGCAAGAGTGAGACCCACATCTGTACTAAAGATAGAAAAAATTAGCCAGGCGTGGTGGTACAGCACCTGTAGTCCCAGCTCCTCAGGAAGCTGAGGCAGGAGGATCCCTTGAGGTTGCTGTGAGCTAGGCTGACGCCACGGCACTCTAGCTCAGGCAACAGAGCAAGACTCTTGTATCAAGAAAAAGCAAAAAACAAAGCAACAAAACAGTAAGTGGACTAGTAGGCACTGAATCCCAGAATGCTACCGCCCATGCTTCTGGCTGTAAGCATTTGGGAACTATATGGGCAGTTTAGGTATAAAAAAGCTACATGGAAGAGAGAAAGGGGGAGATAGTAGCAGGGGAAAAAAAGTCTAACAGAAACCATCAGCAGAAAGAAAATGACTCTATGAAAATACAGAAACAGTGCAGTGGTAGGCTAGAGTTCTGACCCTGGGAAAGGGAGTTAAAAGTATGTGTGGGACATGAGTAAACAGTCTTGGAAAGGCAATGCCCCAGGCAAAGATGAAGGTTAAAGCAATGGAGAGTCATGCTTTGGAAAGTGTCTGGTGAAGGGGAAAAGAAATAAGATGAATAAATTTATATAGGAGAGAATCAAAATATCAAAGGACACACAAACCCTCCCCCATCTTCAACTTCCTCTTTAAAAAAAAAAAAAAAACCTGATAAGGCAATTACTCCTTGATACTCCTGCAGAAGAGGGTGCTCTTGAACCAGAAATCTTTCCTCAAACCAGTGGCTTTGTCCACAGAAATGCGGAATCATAGTTTCCATCTAATCTATTTAAAAAACTGCTATGAAAAAGAAAAAAGAAAATGAAAATAATCCAATTATTCCACTGATGAAAATTTACCCTCACTAAAAGCCAGTGGCAAATCAGAAGGAAACTGTAATGCGATCCTCCAAACTGAGTTAAGTATCCTCAAGCAAGCCTTTGGGGATGTTGAAGAACACCTTAAAATAAAAGTTCAAAAACTGAGAACACAGTGGATAAAAAACTGGAAGAAACAAAACAATTATTAAACTCAGGGGGGAAAACAGAAGAAAAAATTATATAGGAAATGTAGATTTATAAATTGCCCAAAGAATAGATTACAAATATAATAAGGGACATTGGGAAAAAAGTAGGAAAACGACGAGGAGAATTAAAATGAGGTAAAGGCAAAAGTTTCAAAGAGATAGTCATTGGTTTGGAAGAAGATCAAAGAAGGAATAACATTTATATAACAGAACAAAAACAGAAAGTGAAACAGAACTAATATTTATAACTATAGGAAAAATCCTTTCTGGATATAAAAATACTCGAATCTACATATTGAAAGGGCTCATTGGTACTATTGAAAATGAACCCTTAATGATCACCTCAATGTTACATCCTCATAAAACTATCAAAGATAGAATCCTTAGGGTCATGAGGGAAAAAGATCAAATAACTCACATGGAAGGATGACTAGACTTCCAAGAGACTTCTCAAAAACAACAGACAAATTAAGCCAACAATAGAGCAGCATTTTTAAGAAACTCAAGAAAACAACATGCGAACCAAAGGTTTTTCACTCAGCCAAGCTGTCTGTCAAGTTTCAATAATTTTAAATACAGAAGAGCTCAGGAAATTCTGTATCCATGAGTCTTTTTTTGAGAAATCTACTAGAGAATGTATTTTTGCCAAACAAGAGATGACTAGGGAACGTTAACAAAGAGTAGTGGTCAGCATTAATAACTTAATTATAGATCTAAAAATAAGGGGGAGAAGAGTACAGAATAAAATGTTATGTCATAGGCTAATGTTATGTGTTCTATGTTCTGATGAAATAGCAATAATGTGACTAGAAAGATGAAAGTAGAGTAAGTTCATTCGCTATTGTATAGGCAATAAGTGAGGGTTAAAGGATGCCATTTAAAAACTCAAGTGATAGTACGAGTTCCAGAAAACAGTGGAATAAGAGCATTTAAAACAGTATAAATACAAAAGTAACCATTACAACAAAACTACAAACCTTCTTAGGTACTAAAGCCAAAAGAACAAGGAAAAAGTCATATGGAGAAAAAATGATAAGTTATATAACATAGTTGATAGCAAATGTAGCAGTCTTACAAATAAATGTTGATGGGCTTAACTCGCCTATTAAGAGGAAAAGATTTTTAATTTGGCTTAAAAAGGAAGGGCCACCTATATGCTGTACACAAGGGATACATTACAACAAAATAATTCAAAAGGCCAAGAAGAAAGAGGTAGGCAAAACTAAACAAGGCAAATGAAAACAATGAAAAAGAAAGTTAGTAAATTACTGTCACACAAAGTATAATTCTGTTCAAAAAGCATTAAACATAAAAAAGCTGGCTTTTAATGTTAAAAACTACAGTTCACAATATATAACAATTCTGAATATCTATGCTACAAAATAACAGAGCAACCACATTTATGAAGCAAAAACTACAGGAAATGCAAGAAGACACTGAAAACATGCTAATAATTTGAGACATTAAAACATGCAAGACATTAAGTCGACCAAAAATTAGGCTACAGAAGAGCTAAACTTTATAATAAATAAGGTAAACATTATATTATATTGAACTTTATACCCTGATTTAGATGACACAAATTTCTTTCAAGCACATGTGGAAAACTAAAAACAAAAACAAAAACCATATTAGATAACAAAGAAACATCAGTAGAAATACTGTTAATACAAATAACACTAATGGATTACAATGAAATAAAACTAAAATTATTTAAAAAATCATAGTTTTTACACCAAGATACTTACTTTATAACCTTTTATTATCAGCTCTTGATTGAAAGAGGAAATATAAAATTAGATAATTACTTAAAAATACTAATGAAAACACCAGATATTTAAACTGGCGGAATACATTTAAAGCACTCATTGGAGTGAAATTTGTAGCACAAAATGCTTGCTTTTATCAATAAAAATGAAAGAATGAAAATAAATGAAATTCCAAGCACAAATAGTTAAAAAAATGTAAATTGGAAAAGAGCACAAGGAAAGAAATTAAAATGATGAAAGCAGAAATTAATGAAAAGGAGAGTAGATAAAGAGTAGATCTAATTAATCTGGTAATTTGAAAACATTAACAAAATAGACAAAGCTATAGATAACATAATCAGGAAACAAAGGGAGAAATCATAAATACACAAAATAAAAGATGGCAAAGGGAAAAGAGCTTGAGTCAGACAAAATTTAAAGTATCCTGAAACTATTTTGGAGATTCTAAGAAAACGAATTTGAAACTGTAGATGAAATGGATAATTTCTGGGGAGATAAAATTTACAAAATTGACTCAAAGCAGAAACTGAGAAAGTTATTCAGGAACCATGCCACAAAAAAGTTATCCAGGAACTATGGCCACCATGTTCAGGTGGAAATTCACAGGAGAATTTTAGTAAAATTCAAAGAGCAAATGATCCCAATGCTCCAAGAATTATTCTAGAGTATTGAAAATTTAGGAAAATTAGCTTATGTTTTTATGAAGCAAGTATAATACTGATTTATAAACTTAATAAAGACAGTACCAAAAAAAGAAATTCACAGATGAATATTGATACAAAAGTTCCAAGTAAAATATACTTAGTAGAATTTAGTATTACCATAAAAAATACACAATGACCTTATGAGATTTATTTTAGGAGTGTGGAGTTGGTTCAATATTTGGAAATCCATTAACATAATACATAATAAATAATGTCTCAGGAAAAAAAATCAAAGGATTGTCTCCATAGAAACTGGAAGAAACTTTCAACAAAATAGAAATTGAAAACACTTTCAACAAAATTCAAACCATTCCTGATAGAATACATCCAGGCAAATAAGAATTGCTGGATACTCTTTTACATGATAAAATATATATGCCATGTTCCTGAAGCTGGTATATTTCTTAATGGAGAAACAAACATTTCCACTAATACAGAGAGAAAAAAACTACAATAGGGAATCTGGGCGAAGGTGTCTGGGAATTCTTTTTAATAGCCTTATGAATGTTCTGAAAGTCTGAAATCATATCAAGATAAAATAAGTATTTTAAAATATGGAGAATGAGGTTACTAATGCCTATTTTCTTTGTTAGGTCCTGGGACCTATATCTTTATCAGATATTCCTAGCTCTCTACCCAACATCTACTTCTAGAGTACTTTATAGGTATTCTAATTTTTTTAGGGAGGTATGTAATAAAATACTGTTCTTGTAACCACTTCCGTCCCCTAAGATATAGAAGTTTCTAGGTAAGGTTTCTGTGAAAATTTCAAAGCACTATACCGTATCCACAAGGAAGAAAGCCTCAAGCTGAAGATGAAGGGACAGAAAGAGCATGTGTTCCTGCTTAAGTCACTGAGTCATCATATCAGCCCCTGGGGGACAATTTCTGGATGTTTTGCGTAAAGGAAATATTCCTCTTCCTGTCTTGACCATAGTTGGTTAGATTTTCATTTTCAGAGTCATCAGAAAATTAAAATAGTTGAGAATCACAACTCCATATGCAAAGAACCAGGATTAAATTCCAAATTGCATCTCAAAGAAAGGTTTACAGAGTTTACATTATATTGAGAACCACTCTAATGCCGTGGAAAAATAAGCATAATGGATAAGCTCAGATAACGCTTTTATCCTCTGTTGTCGTATCAATTGCCAGTATTTACTGAGAAATTATTATGTGGAAAACACTGGAAAATAGAAATATACATGTCAATATTGTAGTTCACAAGGACCTAATTCTGCTTGTGAGTAAATAGAAACATAAGTGTTATAAGAGATAAAACTCACTTGTGACATTATGCTGAAAGTATCAAAAAGCAGTGTATGGTATAAGTGCTACATAAATTCTGACCCACACTGGATTGAATAGAGGGGTTAGTATCAGAGTAAGTCATGGCAAAAAGATAAACTTGGATCATTGGAAGGGGTAGGTGAGGAGATATTCTTGGAAATATAAAAGGTATGTACCAATTGGGTAGAAATTATTAAAGTGACATTTAGGGACAGTAAGGCAATCAGTTCTGTTGAAGTAGAAGGTGCTTGACATTATCAGTTCTTCAGCAAGGTTGTAGTCTGAAGCAGAATTTTAGGAAGAATTATCTCATGCAGGATGAAATGAAGGAAGCTTAGAATCAAACAGGGTGATAAATTTAGTAATCTTGATCATAGGTGGAGGAGTAAGAATGAGAAAGACATATTCAAGAGCTATTTCTTAGGGAAAACTCATATGCTTTTATATCTTAATAGATTTAAGGATGAATCATAAACGATTCCAAGGTTTTTAATGTAATTGCTTATAAAAATAGTGGTGTCATTGATAGAAATTGGTAATTGGAAATGAAGCTCCTTCCTTAGAGGAAGGAAAAGAGTAAGAGAAAGGAGATGAGGTTAATTTTGCAACATTTAGGTTTTGAGCAGTTGTGGAAATGTTCAGTACTTTTTAATGGGATTATTTTGGTGGTTTTTTTTGTTGTTGTTGTTATTGAGTTATTTGAGTTCCTTGTAAATTTTGGATATCAGTTCCCTGTCAGATGCATTTTCTTCCATTCTGCAGGTTGTCAATTCACTCTGTTGATTATCTCTTTTGCCGTGCAGAAGCTTTTTAGCTTGAGACTAAGGGTGAAACATCAAAGCACAGATTACAAATAATCAGCCACATATAGATGTTTCTTTTTGCCCATGTTGTTAGCCATGCATGCAATGTTATTTTTAAAATCACCATCATTTAAAAGTCAGAGGATTTTATATAACATCCGGATATCTGACTTCCTTTGAAAAATTAGAAAATCTGCTAAACCTCCATCTTTATTGCCATGCAGAAATGTTTGAGTGGCTCTGGGAAGTGTTTGTCTTCTTACAATGGTATGTACAATCCCCATTTGACATGGGCCTATTCTGCTGTCTGAGACTGAGGACACTGACCTTAAATGTGAGTTTCCATTTATCCTTGTTCCTGATCTATTGCATTACTTATGGTCGAGTGGAGGCAATAGAAAAAAAAAAATTAACCACCGGAAGTGTTAAAAAAAATAGGCTGAGGAAGCATTGTGCTTAAGGAAAAAAAATAAAAAATCCATCATTCTTTATTCATTTACATTACGTATTTGACCACTGTAGGAATATAAGTTTGTCATTCCTATAAAAATGTCTTTCTGTCAATTAATTCCTTTTTATACTTTGCCATCCTTATTTAGGCTTTATGTATATGTATGCATACACACAGTAAACTGATGCATGCGAAGTGTATAATTTCCTGATATACACACCCATAAAACCACCTGTGGTGTATAAACCTGTGAAAACAGGGTCACAATCAAGATACAGAACATTTTCAATATCACCAAAAGTTACCTCGAACCTCTCTGCAGGCCATCTCTCCCTCTGCCTTGCCCCAGGCAATCACTTACCTATTTTCTATCACTATAGATTTATTTTCATTTTTAAGAATTTCATATAAATGAGATCGTCTAGGATATATTCTTTTTTTGCCTAGCTTTTTTTCACACAGGGTATTGATTTTTGAGATCCATCCATATTTTTGCTATATCTGTAATCTTTTCCTTTTTACTGTTGAGAATTATTCCCTTGGATATATAGCAACGATCTTATCCATTCACCAGTTACAGGATATTTTTCCCATTTTTACTGATATTACAAATAAAGCTTTTATGAGCATTCATGTATAAGTTTTTGTGTGGACTCTGCTTTCATTTCTCTTGGGGTAAATACCTAGGAGTGGAATGGCTGGGGTTGTTTTGTAGGTATGTGTTTAACTTCTTAGTAAACTGCAAGTTTTCCCAAGTGGTTGTACAAGTTTACATTCCCATTAATAGCAAATGAGTCCCACATGATCCACAGCCTCACAGTTGATACTGTCAGTGTTTACAATTTTAGCCATTCTCGGAGTATATAGAGATATCTCATTGTGGTTTTAATTTCTTTGATGACAAATGATGTTGAGCATCCCTTCTGTGTGTATTGGGAAATGTCTGCTCAAATCTTTTGCCCATTTTTATTGAATATTTTGCTTCTTTCAATTGTAAACTCATGCATATAAGATATAAAACCCTTGTCAGACATATAAATAATGAATATTTTCTCCCATTCTGTGGCTTGCCTTTTATTTCCTTGTATTTATATTGTTTTTTGCTTTATATATTTAGATACCATGTAAGATTCTCACTTATGAATCTTATATTGCAACCATGAACTGTATCTTTATCAGTGTAAGAGAACCCTGTTGTTATTTTATTATTCTTATAACAAACATTCAGTTTCTACTTTTAGATTATCATTATTTTTAACTTTTATGTTTTATGTCTTTTAGAATTTTGATGAAATTGAATTTCTTAATGTAATACGAAAATATTTCTCTTCCAATACTAGATTAAACCATTACACTTACTGTCAAGACTGATACTGGGCCTTTTTTTATGTGATCCTTTAAAAAAAATTGTTTGTTAGTTCACTATTCTTTTGTTCTTTTCCTAGTGATTTGAAAGCTCTGACATTATTCTAAAATCTAAATTTTTGTTTTAAAAAATACACTAAATCTAATGTCTTAATTCTTTAAGTATCAGGAATGGAATACTAGCTATTAAAACCATGAAAATGTTTTCCATCATATTATACATTGAAACAAGTTTTCTCCATTTTGAATTAACTCCCTTTTTCTTATTATAATTTTAGACTTAGACTATTGTTTCCAAATTATTATTTTTTCTGATATCTTTCAATTATTATACATATTGT
Source organism: Indri indri (assembly GCA_004363605.1). Taxonomy (NCBI): domain Eukaryota; kingdom Metazoa; phylum Chordata; class Mammalia; order Primates; family Indriidae; genus Indri; species Indri indri. Next base: position 2,454 of record RJWJ010012476.1, on the reverse strand, counting down.
TTACTAATCTGACCACAAAGATATAACCATTTGTGTTAAACGCTGTTTATAAGTGATATTTATAAGATCATTTCTTCATGTCTGTTTTACATTTTTATTCTCATTTAATGTAACTTGATATCTGTGATTATGTGTATGTTTAAAGAAGTATATACTAATGTAATATTTTGAATATTTGATTATCTGAAAAAGACTGTTCACTGCTTTCACACATTAATTATAGCTTCCCTATGCATAGAATTATTAGTTTTTAGACTTACCTTTAACTAAATGTCTCTTTCTTCTGTCATTCATTGTACATAAGAAAGTGCTGAGAAATTTTTCCCATTATAAATATTTTTTTCATACTTTGCTGCATTTTTTCTTAGTGCATGTGGATATGTTTATATATTGGTTGATTTTAATAAACAATATTATACGGAACTGATAGAACCTTTTCAAATTATTGTATAAGTCTGTCTTCAGCAAGTGTTCAGCAAGCAATTGTTCTTACCTTTGTCTATTCATTACTTCTGTTCTCCCCTTCCCTCATCTCATCTGTTGTTGGAAAAGGAAAAAAAAAAAACTCTTTCAAGCATTTTGTTTAAGACATCTATCAGAGTTGATTTATTTTACCTTTTGGATAATACCTTTCTGATTTACATCTGAGATAGCAGAGATGTTAATATTATTACATGGGCTTAACACATAAGTAAATGATATAATCAAAATTACAGACATTTCAGTGGTTGAGAGTTGCTCTCTCTAGATAGTAGTAATATCTAAATTCTAGATGTTGCATAAGACTTTCTTGCAAGGAGAATTTATGATGTGAAATAACATTTTTTCTATAGCTGCAAAAGAAAAAGATATATTTTCTTTTATGCAGATACCTTGTTCAACAGTAGTTAGTAGAACCTGTGGACTTTAAGACTAAGTGCTAGACTTCCATTAGCAGTGGTAGGAAAAGAGACATATCTGAGGAGCTAAAATCATGCAATTAAGAGGTCTAAGTAAGGTTATTAAAAATGCAATATGAGGCATGTAATGTGTTGCAACTGCACATTTTCAAAAATACCAGTAATATCTAGGCTTGCTCTTCACTGTCTTCATTTGTAGTTACTCTTTTTCTTTTGCAATATCACTTTATCACTTTGTCTAAATTCTGAGAGTTTTGAAGTTTGTCCTCCATATCATAACCTGATTATATTTTCAGCAATGTAAAATATGCTTTTTCTTGCTTTCACTGTCAACTCTAATGTTGCGTTTAAATTCTAGCCATTTCTAATCCTATTTAGCTTCCTTTCCATTTCTGCTTCTCTTAGTATCTTGGTTCTAGTTGGGTTTTTTGTAATGTGAATTCTCTTGAAATTTTCTATCATCATTCATAGTATTAACATATACTTTCAGATGAAAACTTTCATTCTCTCTGTTGAGTGCTGTTTTCTCTTTCTATGTTGCAGAAACTCTACATAAGCCATGTCGGTCATTTCTAAGAAAGGATAAGCCTGTGTATAGAGGTAGTATTTGTTAATAGACTGGACGGTGAGTTTTACCTTGTCTCTCCTGCCACTTCTTCTGTGAATTAATGCACTCCCCCTTTCCTGCAGGACACATAGATGTTTGTAGCCCCATGCCAAGTTTTTGGTAATTTTCCTGGTGTGATTCTGCTAGGCTAAGAAGGGTCTTCTCTTACTCCTGCGCTCTAGTTGTCTGTTCCTATTACAGTATTCAGATGAGAACTTGATTGGTGGTTTCCTCCTTACCAGCATCAGCATAAACAAGCCTCCCCAGGCCAGCGTTTGCACAGCTCTCACTTCCTCTGCACCTTATTACTAAGCTTTTACTCAAGATGTAATGTTCTGCCTGCTCATTTTTCAATCAAATATGTCACACTCCTAGGAGTCAGATTAAGCAGATAGGTGCAGTAGAAGAGTCACTGATGAGAGTGATAGGGACAAGAAATATCTTTGTCTGACTCAAAAAGCCATTTTGCACAGGAATGGTGTGACTCCTTACTTTATGGTCAGACAAGTCCTGTGACTCAGAGGTAAGGGTCTGCAATGCTGTTGGGTGGCATTTCCTCATGCCTTCTTTTTCTGCCTCTTCTATTTCAGAGACATTTTCTCCCTTTTCTTCGTTAAAATTCTTCTGTGTATACTGCAAGTAGCTGTTTAATATTACCTGTGCTACTCTACTTTGCATTTTTCAGGCTGTTACAGATATTTTAATAAATGGATGAAAGAAGGAAAAAACAGGTTCCTTTTGCTATCTGCCTTTTAAATCAAGAAGTCTGACAGAGTTAGGAAGTTACTGGGTCATGCCAGTAACTTGTTCATCTGTTTTTGACCCAGAAACCACAGAACAAGTCTGTATAGTCAACCAGAGCTAAGTGAAGCCTTTGGAAGCATATAAAGGCAGAGGACATCTTATTCAGGGCTTCGACCCATGACATACCATTACACTATGTCACGT
>RJWJ010012475.1:0-42163 GCA_004363605.1 Indri indri | reverse complement strand
TTTAAGCCACAGCTTAATCCAGAGCGAGGCTCTAACTCTCTTCTATTCTGTGAAGGCTAAGAGAGGTGAGAATGCTGTAGAAGAAAAGTTGGAAGATAGCAGAGGTCGGTTCATGAGGTTTAAGGCAAGAAGCCATTCTCAAGAACATAAATATGTAAGGTAAAGCACCAAGTGCTGATTTACAAGCTGTAGCAAGTTATCTAAAAGATCTAGCTAAAATAATAGATGAAGATGGCTACACTGAACAACAAATTTTTAATGTAGACAAAACTGCCTTTTACTGCAAGAAGATGCCATATAGGACTTTCATAGATAGAGAGGACAGCCAATTTCTGGCTTTAAACCTTTAAAAGACAGACTGACTCTCTTGATAAGGGCTAACGAAACTAGTGGCATTAAGTTGAAGCCAATGCTCATTTACCATTCCAAAAGCTAGGACCCCTCAGAAGTATGCTAAATTGACTCTGCATTCTATGAATAGAAAAACAAACTTTGATGACAGTAAATCTATTTATACCATGGTTTATTGAATATTTTAAGTCTCCTGTTGAGATCTACTGCTCAGAAAAAAGATTCCTTTCAAAATATTGTCGCTTGTTGATAAAGCACCTGGTCACCCAAGAGCTCTGATGGACATCTACGAGGAGATTAATATTGTTTTTATGCCTGCTAATATCATGTCCATTCTTCAGCCTATGGATCAAGGAGTAATTTGGGCTTTTAAGTGTTTTTACTTAAGAAATATATTTTGTAAGGCCATAGCTACCATAAATAATGATTACTTTGAGGCATCAGGGCAAAAGAAATAGAAAACATTCCACAAGGAATTCATCATGCTAGATGCCATTGAGAACATTTCTGACTCATAGGAGGAAATCAAAATATCTACATTAACAGGAATCTGGGAGAAGTTGATTCCAACCATCACAAATGACTTTAGGTAGTCAGAGACTTCGTAGAGAAAGTAACTGTAGATGTGGTGAAAACAGCAAGAGAACTATAATTAGAACTTGAGCCAGAAGATGTGATTGACTTGGAACACTTCGTGATAACTTTAATGGATAAGGAGTTGCTTCGTATGCATTCACAAAGACAGTGGTTATTTGAGATGAAATCTGCTCCTGGTGAAGATGCCGTGAACATTGTTGCAATGACAACAAAGAGTTCACAATATCATAAAAACATAGTAGAGGAAGCAGTGGCAGTGTTGAGAGGATTGATTCCAATTTTGAAAGAAGTTCTACTGTGGATGAGATGCTATCAAACCACATCACCTACTACAGAGCAATCTTTTGGGAAAGGAAGAGTCAATTGATGCAGCAAACTTCATTGTTGTCTTATTTTAAGAATTTGCCACGGCTACCTCAAACTTCAGCAACTACCACCCTGATCAGACAGCAGCTATCCGCACTGAGGCAAGACTGTCCACCAGCCAAAGGTTAGAACTCACTGAAGACTCAGATCATCTAGCGTTCATTAGCAATAAAGTATTTTTGATTTAGGTATGTACATTGTTTTTAAATACATAATGCTATTGCACACATGATAGACTACTGTATAGTATAAACATAACTTTTATATGCACTTGGAAAACAAAAATGTTGTGCAACTCACTCTATTGCAGTATTAACTTTATTGTGGTGGTCTGGAACCAAACCTGCAATATCTCTAAGGTATATCTGTATTACTTTGCTACCATTAGCCTGAATCTTGGGCCATAAAACAAAACCTAAAAATTTTAAAAGAACTGACAATATGCAGAGTGTATTCCTCAGTCTCAATGTAATCACGATAGAAATTAAAAACAAAAACAAATAAATTTAGGGCCCTAAACACACCCCTATAAATTTAAAAGAACAGGCATTATACAGATCATGTTTCTCTACCTCAGGGGAACAGTAATGGATATCAAAACCAAAAACAGAACAGGAAAATTTAAGAGAAGATGAAAGCTGGACAACAAATTTCTAAAAATTCATGGTACAAAGCAAATACTAGAAATTTAATACATATTGTTTCCTACTATTAATAACAGTCCTCCATAAAATTGGTAGAGGTGACTGTTCCAGAAGATGTACAGATATAAATGTGGGGATTTAAGAAAGTTGAAAAATCAAGGAAGCATGAAACATCCAACAAACAAAATATTTCTCTAGTAACAGACCCCCCCAAAAAAAGAGAATTTATGAGATGCCTGAAAAGTAATTGAAAATGAAGTTCTTAGGGAAACTCAGCAAGATACAAAAGAATACAGATTGACAATTCAACAAAATCAGGAAAACAATTTAGGATCTAAATGATAAATTCAACAAAGAGATAGATATGCTAATTAAAACCCTAATGAGATATTGCTACATAGCTATCAAAATGGCTAAAATAAAAAAATACTGACACTGACAAATTCTGACATGGATTGCATTTTTTTCTAGAACTGAAAGTGGCAAATTGGTCACTCATACATTGCCAATAGGGATATAAAATGGTACAGCTACTCTGGAAAACACTTTGGCAATTATGTAAAAAACTAAGCACACCATTATCATATAATACAGCCAATGCACTCCTGGGCATTTATCCCAGGGAAATGAAAACTAATGTTGTCACAAAAAGCCTATGCAAGAATTTTTATGGCAACTTTATTCATAAAAGTTGAAAACTGGAGACAACCCAGATGTCCTTCAGCATTAAATGGTTAAACAAATCGTGGAACATTTATACCATGAAAAATTACTCAGCAATAAAAAGTCATGGACTATCAATAGAAAGAACAACCTGACAAATCTTCAGGGAATCATGCTAAGTGAAAAAATATATATCAGTTTGCATACAGTTTGCTTTCATTAATACAATGCTCTTTGACATGACAAGATTATACAAATAGTGGTTGCCAGAGCATAAAGAGGGAGTGATGATGAGAGTGAAGTGGGTGTGGTGTTACAAGAACAACATGAGGTATCCTTGAGGTGAGGGGACTGGTCTATGTTTTGACTGTATTGATGTCAATACCGCGGTTGTGATATTTTACAAGATGTAACCATTGGGGGAAACTGAGTAAACAGGACATACAAGGATCTCTTTGTATTAATAGTATTTTTTTTACAACTGCATATGAATATACATTTATGTCAAAATAAAAGTTTAATTAAAAAATAAAGCAATGGGCCAGGCGCGGTGGCTCACGCCTGTAATCCTAGCACTCTGGGAGGCCGAGGCGGGCGGATCGCCCTGAGCTCAGGAGTTCGAGACCAGCCTGAGCAAGAGCGAGACCCCGTCTATACCAAAAAATAGAAAGAAATTAATTGGACAAGTAAAAATATATATAGAAAAAATTAGCCGGGCATGGTGGCGCATGCCTGTAGTCCCAGCTACTCGGGAGGCTGAGACAGTAGGATTGCTCGAGCCCAGGAGTTTGAGGTTGCTGTGAGCTAGGCTGACGCCACGGCACTCACCCCAGGCAAAAGAGTGAGACTCTGTCTCAAAAAAAAAATAAAAAATAAAAAATAAAAATAAAATAAAACAATGCAGTGGGAATGGAGGTTCAGGCTTGTAATCCTAGCAATTTGGGAGGCTGAGGCAGAGGATCACTTGAGTCCAGGAGTTCAAGACCAGCCAGGGCAACATAGCAAGATTTTGTCTCAAAAAAACCAACAAACAAAAAAATCTAACAACAACAATAACAAACTTATGGAATATTTTCTTGCTTTGAACATGAAAACAGACAGATTTTCATGTCCTTAATAGCTGACGTGCAATTTGGACTTACACAAATGAGATGCTGAAAGCAAAGTGAAAAGTTACAAATCATGTTGGAAGCCAAATATGTTGTAAGTTAGTTGCACTGAGTATTGTTTTCCCTCATAGGAAACTAGGTTTAGGGACTTCCAATTCACTTAATATTTTTTTCAATAAGATTATTTAAAATTTGTTTATTAAATAATTGTTTATTCAGCATCTATAATGCACCAGGAACTAGTCTAGGTAGAGAAAAGTTGAGAAGCAAAAGTGGCACGCTTAAAAGAATGTTATCATAATATATAAGATTCCAACTAGTATAGAAGCAAGAGATTTGAGTTTGCTATATCCAAAGTCGCTGCATACAGCACCATTAATTTTTAATTTCTAATTTCCTGATGGAATTTATTTCATCATCAGGTTTGTTGCTATCCATCTATATAAAAACAACATTTTTTTCAAAATTAATAGCTTAGCAAGACTTCATATGATTCTCTATGTGTTAAAAGTTCTATTTGCACTAAAAATATAATTCAAGCTAATGACTTTCAAACTGAAAAGACATTTGAACTTAATTTATATACAATTCATAGGCAGTTTTAAGCTATATTTTATCATGAAGTCAATTTTGTGGATTTTCACATTTGAGACAGAGGAAATTCAGTAAACACCAGAATGGGGGGGTCTGTGTGCTACTTTTCACTTAGCAAATAGCAGCATCTACAGTCACTAAGAGGAGCACACTTCTGAGGGAAATTTGCTAAATATTTTTTTTCCAGAATGTCAATATTACTAACTTTAAATAAAATCACCATCTTATTAAATTCATTCATTCTTCTAAAGGTTTTGAAATGGGAAAATAAACATTTGCTAAAAGAAATAAAACACAGTATGCAGCCCTGTGAGTAAGGCCCATAAAATGAAAAGGCAAACAGGAAACACCATAGATATTTCATGGATAGCTGGGATTTATAAAACTCATAATTTTTTCTTGCCTCTGTTCCCTGGTCACACAACAATTTGTCCTTGAATTGCAGAATATCATATTTTTTAGAATTTGAGTAACTATAAAGTCCAGTAAAACACAATTCTCTCATTTCATATTTGGGTGATAAAATTATATTCTTAGTTTGTTCAGGTTTTCAAGTGCTCCCTATTATTTCCTGGATAACTCCTATTGTTGCTATTGTTGTTAAAGTTAATCTCCATTTTCCTATGGATATCCTTTTTTGCATGAAAGAATAAACAAAAAATATTTTATGATGAAAACACATAATATTTTATGCTAGTTTAGTTGTCCTTTATGCTTCACTATCAAATATTTTTATTCTAGAACTGAAAGGTAACAATAACTTAACATAATTAATTTCTACTATGAGCAATAAAGATTTAAACATCTGTTCTTTTATTATTGAACTCTGCCTAAAAACAAACCAATGTAAGATTTGAATTAAAGATGCCAAGGACAGATCACATTGAAGGAACAGAAAAAAAGTGTGTCCAAAAGGGGTTTTTTTTAAAGAAATCTCAACACTTCTGTCATGTATACCACCTAGTCAGAGACAAGTCTTCAAGACACAAGCATTTCAGATTGTGCCAAGTTATTTCACCTGTTTGTTCACACTGTGCACAGAAAGTTGAAGTGGAAGAAATAATTTACAGAGAATTTTGTTTGCATACAGATAGCTTCTTTCTCTCTTTTACATTGTGGGATTCATATTATAACAGCACATTAAATGAGCCATGAGGCATAGTACTTGCTAGTTTAAATATTAATTTCAAATTGACTATGTCTAATCTCTCATAATAAACATTCTTAATTGATGCAATCATTGTCCCCTGCTTCTGAAAGGGAAAATGAAGATCATAAGGTTTTTTAAATTTCTCTTTTTTTAAAATTTTATTTGAGACTATTACAGGGATACAAATGTTTTGGTTACATAAATTGCTTTTATGCTGTTTGAGTCAAAGTTACAGGTGTGCCCACCTCCCAGACAGTGTGCATTGTTTGTACCTGTTAGATGTGAATTTACCCATCCCCTCCTCCCCCATCCCACCTGCTTGATTCCCAATGAGTGTTATTTCCATATGTGCACATAAGTGCTGATCAGTTAGTTCCAATTTAATGCTGAGTACATGTGGTACTTGTTTTTCCATTCTTGTGATACTTCACTTAGAAGAATGGTCTTCAGTTCCATCCAGGTTAATGCAAGAGCTATTAGTTCACCATTTTTTATGGCTGAGCAGTACTCCATGGTATACATATACCACATTTTATTAATCTGCTCATGTATTGATGGGCACTTGGGTTGTTTCCACATGTTTGCAACTGTGAGTTGTGCTGCCTAAAAACATTCAAGTACATGTGTCTTTTTTATAGAATGTCTTTTTTTCCTTTGGGTAAAGACCCAGAAGTTGGATTGCTGGATCAAATCGTAGGTCTACTTTTAGTTCTTTGAGGTAACTCCATACTACTTTCCATAGAGGATGTATTAGTTTCCATTCCCACCAACAGTGTATGAGTGTTCCTATCTCTCTGCATCTCTCTATATGACTATCTATTGCAAAAAAAATTGGTTGATAATTCAAACAGAAGCACGAACTCCCTAGCATTTTTCTTTTTTCATTCTTTCTTTCCTCCCATAGGAAAGAAGTTTCTAAGTAGAAGTAGAAGTTTGTCTATCCAAATAGTATACTCACCCCAGGGTTCCTGATGCTCAGAATCCTGATCCAAAGCTTTTGATTCTATTTACTCAAAAAAGGAATAAACATCATCAATATTGTACAAAATCTTCCAGAAAATAGGAAAAAGTGGAAAGAATTCTTAACATATTTAGGAACCTGACAATGCATTCATAGTTTTAGAAAATCACTTTAGAGAACTCGGAATAGAAGAAAACTTTCTTAATTTGATAAAGAATAACTACCAAAAAACCCAAAAGCCAACAGCAAACATCATAGTCAACAGTAAAATGTTGAATACTTTCTCTGGAGTTCAGGACCAAGAAGAGAATGTCTGCTCTCACCACTTTTTTCTATTCAAAATTGTACAGAAAGAACTTGTTCATTCAAGGAGGCAAGGAAAAAAATAGTTGAAATTGTTTGCAGAAAATATGATTTTAAAAATTCCAAAATAATTCCCAGAAAAACTCTTGAAATATGTAAGTGAATTTAGCAAAGTAGTTAGATATAAAGGCAATATATAGAAATCAATTGTAATTTTATAAACTGGCAATAAGAAGAAATTGTTAGTTTTAAAAATTCTATTTCCAGTAATATTAAAAAATCACAAATACTCAAAATAAAGCTATCAAAAGTAAGCACCTAAAAATAAGATTAAAATATTAAAAAACTTAAAAGATAGAACAGGTTTAAAATTTGTGAAATTGAATAATTTAAAGATACTAATTTTTTCCAAATTAACGTCTAAACTCAATGCAATCTGAATTTTAAAAATGTCCATCAGAACTTTTTTGCAGAAATTTGCTAAACAATTAAAAAATGTATATGAATATGCAAAAGTCAAGAATAGCTGAAAAATCTTTAAGAAGAACAAAGCTAGATGACAAACTATTTTATATCAAGATAGATTTAAAGTAATTAAGACTGTGATACATATGCAACAATAAAGATACTGATCAAGGAACAGAACAGAGTCTAGTAATGCAATGGGAAAGTAAAGTGCAAAGGAAGAATGTATGGTCTTTTCAATAAATTTCACTGGGTCATTGGCTAGCTACCTGGAAAAAAATGTGTCTTCACTCTTACATTATACTATACAAAAAAAAATGTAAAGCTTGTATAGAAAAACTTAGGAAACCATCTTCATGAACTTAGAGTCGGCAAAAATTTCTTAAACAGGACACAAAATGTATTAACCATAAAAGAAAAAAATGATAAACTAAACTAAATTAAAATCAAGAACTTCTTTTAAATTGAAACCATTAAGAGAGTTGAAAGGCAAGCTATAACATGGGAAAACAATATCTGTCTATTTTGTCTATATAAGAAGACTTCTATCCAAAATATATAAAGAAAAATACATACAAAGCACAAGTGAGAAATGGTAAATATTTGTACAGACCTTCCACAAAAGGGAATATTCAATGGCCGGTAAACATAAGAAAAGGTGTTCCATTTCACCAATCACCAGACAAATGCAAATTTAAACTTTAGTAACCACCGCATACATTACAAAATGGCTAAAATGAAAAGGACAAAAAATCCCAAAATTATCTTGGAAAGATATGGAGCAACCATAATTCTTATAAAATACACATAGGAGTATACATTGTTACATTTTCTTTAGGGAAATTTCTGATGGCATGGATGAGACCTGATCAGGTCTATAGATGAGTTAATGGTTTGTATCTACACTAACTTCCTAGTTTTGACAACTGCACTGTGGATATACAAGGTGTTAACATTTGGGGAAGTTGGGTGAAGAGTACATGGGAATTATTTGTATTATTTCTGTGATATTTTTGCAAAGCTAATGTAATTCCAAATAAAAAAACTAAAAAAAAAAAAAAGAAACTAGAACTAGAAACTACTCAAATATCCATCTATAGTACAACAAATAAAATAAATTGTTGTATATTCACACAGTGGAATACCTGAAAGCAGTAAGAGTGAATGATCTGCAACTATATGCAACAAAAGGGAAGAATCTCACGAGCATAATACTGAGACAAAGAGGCTAGGCACAAAAGAGTACATATTGCATGATTTTGATTATATAAAACACAAAAATAAACAATAGTAATCTATCATGTTAGAAGCCCCTGTGGTGGTGATATTTGGGTAAGTCAGTGGTGAATAGCAGTGACTATAAGAGCACGGAGGGTGGGGTGACAGGGATATTATGTTTTTAAAATCTGGGTTCTGGTTACACAGGTGTGTTTCATTTGTGAAAATTCTGCCAGTGATAAGAGTTTGGTGTGTGTATTTGTATTTGTACATATATATGTTATACTTCAATAGAGAAATTTTAAAAATAGTTTAAAAAGAAAAACCACCACGTGCATAGCGCTTAAGATCTCTGGGTTCTAAAACAATTAAAAATTATAAATTTGAATTCACAGACAGTGATTTAAAGAGAATTAATTAACAGATTTTAATTGAAAACATAAGTTTCTCTTATTAGCCTATTTTTACTTTCTACATCTTAATATAATAAGTGGTTTTATTAAAAATAATTTTTAATTAAACTTTTCCATATTTTTGCAATTCCATCAATTAATTTACAAATAGGTAGTAACAAACGTTTGCACAGAAAAGTGTGTAACAAGATCAACCAACAATTATTCATGATTTTTACTATAAAAAATCAAATATTACTATTCTAGCTATTTTATTGCTCTATGGAAAAATTTAAAACCCAAATGCCTTAATTAAAAGTATAGTACATTTTGGGATCACTGTGATATACTTTTTCACCTCATTCCTTAGACAATATTTTTTAATTTATTTGTGCCATTCTCCCACCTCTACTCTCATTGCTTTTTCTAAGGACTAGGTTGAAGTAAATATCTCATTTTTCTTTGAAAATACCCAGTGAAATTCAGTCAATCCAAGGGCAAACTGTTACATAGTAAAATGAGTGTGAAATGTCTCCAACATCCTATTTTCACCACGCCCTCTTGGTGCCCGCATACTTACACGCATGCGTGCATGCTCGCGCGTGCGTGCGCGCGCGCGCGCGCGCACACACACACACACACACATATGCACACACATTCCCATTCACCATTAGGTGTCCTTTGTCTTCCAGGCAGTGCTGCTGGTGGAATCACACTAGACAAGTCCTCCAGAAACTGAGCACCATGTAAAACTCCCCCTGCCTTTACTGCCAATAAAACAAGCCGAGTTTTTATTCCAGGATCAAGTGTACTTTCCAAGGGGCAGTAAAATTAATTTGACCTACAATCATATGCATAAATGTGCCATACCCCTTGCTTCCTGTCTTAGTCCGTTTGCACTGCTATGAAGGAATAGCTGAGGGTGGATAATTTATAAAGAAAAGAGGTTTATTTGGCTCACAGTTCTGCAGGCTGTGCAAAAAGCATGGCACTAGCATCTCCTTCTGGTGAAGAACTCAAGAGGCTCCACTCATGGCAGAAGGGGAAAGGGAGTAGGTGTGTCACATGGTGAGAAAGGGAACAAGAGAGAGAGGGGAGGATGCTGCCAGCCTCCTTTTAACAATCAGATCTCCCTAACAGACTTAATAGAGTGAGAACTCACTCATTACCCCAAGGAGGGCACCAAGGACAGCACCAAGCCATTCATAAGGGATCCATTCTGCTCCCATGACCCAAAGACCTCTCCTGCCCAGACTCCATCTCTAACACTGAGGATCAAATTTCAACATGAGATTTGGAAAGGACAAATATCCGTACTATATCACTTCGCTTCCCCGGGGAAATGCATCTTCCACAACAGTCCTTTTGAGACTAGGCTTTAAGAATGATGCTAATGATGGATTTATTAGAGGCCATGGAACAGTCACAAGAGATTTTGGGGCAGAAAAGGGGACTCTCTGTGCCCTGCTAGTCTTTTCATGCAAGTATCTAGTTATGGCAGATCTGTACAACCCACTCAGATATCATAATACTTCAGTATCTACTGTCTTCTTTTGAAAGACAGACAAAATAGATCTCAAAAATAAATTATGCTAAAAATATTTGTTTATTAAAAGTAAATAAACAAATTTGAATAACAATTGTGCAGAATCAACTAGACAATGAGATGTTAGTCACCTTGGTTTAATTTCTCGGAGCACAAAAACTTACCTATATTCTTCTGATTTTATAGACTCTATCCTTTGTGAAGCTAATTATTTAAAAATATATTCTACTGGATCCTGTTTTTCAAGTTTTATTTTTCTAATATAGTCTAGAAATGCCAAGTTTATTGGAATGTTCTGACCTTTGAAATTAATAACTCAGTTTTAAATAAATGATCAGAAGTTCTAAATCTAAAAGAATGTATGATATAAATTTTATTTGGAATATTGGGATAGCAAAATATCATTTTTAACCTTTCTTACTTAAAAACATAAATCAAAACTATTCTTCCTGTAGAAAGGCAAAACTGTCGATTGAAGCTGAAAAAGATCTCTATTCTTGTTATGACATTTCCTCAGCACTCAAGTGAATGCTATATGTATATCAAAACCAGTTTCTTTGAAAACTTCCTCTGTTTTATAAAGTTACTTAAGAAGATTTCATGGGAATTTTCAGTTGCATATAATCAAAGGGAGAAAAATGGTATAGACATTACGACTCAGCAGTTGTTTTACCGCATGAATGCTCTAAAGGTCTTGACATTTATTTCCTTGTAATACGATTCACTGTCTCATTCTTTATTTATAATACCAAATAAGAATGTACAACATACACACTAGAAAAAAATTGGTATTATTGAAAAAGTCTTGGGACATCTACTAGTGGTGTAACATAAACAGTTAGTAAATCAAGGTTGTTTAGAATTAAGGTTGTGGCTGTGAGTAACTCTGAGATAGAAGCTGTATATGGAAACTTAAAGTGATTACCAGAATCAGGTAGTTGGAGATAGGAATAATAAAGTCAGATATTAGGAAATTAATGAAGCCACAAATGAAAGAATTCCAAGAATACTGGTGAGTGAAAATGGCGAGTTACAACAAAATATTTGAAATATTAGCATATTAGTGAAATAATGGCAGCAAAAATATACATAGCATTACTGTGTATAAGGTTACCTGTTATATGTTCTTATGTTTCCCTTCTTTTTTTACTCTTCCCCCCATCTATTCCTGAATAAATATTTTTTAACCCTCTGAAACGATTCCTATGAAGCAATAATAGCATTACTGTTACTTACAGACTTCCAGAGAAAGAATAGGAGGATGTTGAGGGAAGAGGCGGACATTCAAAGGATACTTTAGGTTTAGAGATCTACCATTATTATTATTCATCAAGTTTAATAGGAATAGAGCACTCATGTGTTAATTTTACATAACTAAAATTTTAAAATATCAATAAAATAAAATAAATTGCTAATTCAGCCATCAAATCAGAAATAAGAAGCTACAGACCCTAAGTAGGTGAGAAGTAAGTGGCAAAGGTAGAGTGCTGTCATATGCAGACTTTCAGCCTCCAGACCCTAGAGTGCACCTCCTATCACCCTGCGTTTCCTGCTCAGTCACTCATCCAGCAAATAGTAACTTACTTACAATGTATCAGGGAGCACACATCAGTTGCAGCTTTGATGGCTCCTGACTTTTGGAGAAGAGAGGCACTTACGCTACAATATGATATGAGCTTCTTGGTAGTCTACACTCTGTAGGCCTGTATGCAATAATAAAACTTTATTTTTGCTTTATGAGGTGAGAAGATAGTGTAGGGGGAAAAAAAACCCTTGGAGGAAGAACTTAGTAAAGTACAGAGGGATTTAGGGAAGCTACTTCAATTTGGATGTTAGAAATGTTGGCCTAAATTAGATCCCACTCATTGAATATAATATAACCTCTAGAAAATCCTTGAAATAATTTTGGGTTCCTTGAAATTGGAATTGATCAAGATAGAACATAATCTCTGTTTAGCAAACATAGTTTCCTTCACATGATATCTCTAGAAGTACCAGAAGAAACCACAGACTCAGGAATGTAAAGAGATACTCATAGTCTGTGTGAGTCCACAGATTTTTAGTGGCTTGATGACATTTCACGTGATCATCAAAACTGATGAGCAAATGCAAGGTCCCTGGAGATGATGAATTGTGTTTCTTATAATTTCTCTGCTGATATTGGTAGATTTAATATTGTGTATACTTGAGATGACCAATGTCTGTTTTCGTAGAATTTGTTTCTTACTAAAATTTAGCTTTTTAAAATTAAATGTTTATTTCTTTATTTCCCAGCTAGCTCAAATACAAGCATTACAGCCTTTTCCCTAAAGGTGAGGCCCATTCTGACTCACAGCCAATCCTAACCAAAGCAAAGAAAATATTTGGAAATTAATTTGTAATAGCAGCTGAGATCAAGAATTAGTGTGCAGTTCTGCTTCCAATTTGATATTTTATCAGAACCTGCCAAAATTTGAAATGGTTTTCCTCTCTTGGCTTTCCATAACTTGATTGATTTAATTGTGACCAGATGACGATTTTTAAGTAAACAGGTCAAATTATTTCCCTATCAAATTTTTCCCAATCAAATGTAATATCAAGATATTATCTAAGGTGTTTTGTCTTTCTGAAAGCGAGATTCTTCAACTGCCCAAATGGTTGCCAAAACAAACAAATCTACACTTAGATCAGGAGAAAGTTTATCAAAAAGACTATTGCAATAGGGAGAATACTTTAATCTCATCAATCAGCGGGTATCTCAAAATAAAAAAGAAAAAGGCCTGCAAGACAAAAAAGGCGGTTTCCCTCAGTGGTAACATCTTTCAGATAATAGCGGAATATCACAGGCAGGATATTGACATTGACACACCAAGATACCGGACCTTTCCATCCCACAAGGATCCCTCATGTTCTTCTATAGTCACACCCACTTCTCTCCCACCTCCACCAGCTACTTAAGCCTGCAACCACTGATATATTCCCCATCTATATAATTTTTTCATTTCAAGAATATTGTATAGTGAAATCACAGTGTGTAACATTTTGAGATAGGCTTTTTTTCACTCGGCATAACATTTTGCAGATTCATTCAAGATGTTGCATATACTGATAGTCTGTTCCTTTTATTGTTGAGTAGTATTCCACTGTGTGGATGTGCCATTGTATTTTCATTCATCAACTGAAGGAAACAAGCTGGGTTGTTTCCAAGTTTTGGCTACTAAATACAAAGCTCTTACAAAAATTTATGTATAGGCTTTTTTTGTGTGAAAAAAGTTTCTTCATTTATCTGGAACAAATGTCCAGAAGTGCATTGCTGGATTATATGACAGTTACATGTTTATTAAAAAGCTGAAAATAGTTTCCCATAATGGCCATACCATTTTAGATTCTCAGCAACAATGCATGAGTCATCAAGTTACTTTCCATCTATGTCAGCATTTGATGCTGCCAGTATTTTTTTTTTTTAGTCATTCTGGTAAGTGTGTAGCAATATCTCATTGTAGTTTTAATTACCATTTCCCTAATGGTAAATGATGTTGAACATCTTTCCATATGCTTATTTGCAATATGTATATCCTTTTTGGTGAAATGTCTATTCATTTATTTTAGCCATGTTATGTGTGGATTGTTTCTTTTTTTACTATGGAGTTTTGAGAGTTGTATTGCTTTGCTAAGGCTGCCATAACAAACTACCACAGTCTGGGTGGCTTAAACAGAAAAAAAAAAATTATTTTTCTCATAGTTTCAGTGGCTGGAAGTACAAAATCAAGATGTCAGCTGGTTTGGTTCCTTCTGAGGCCTCTCTCTTTGGCTTTTACGTAGCCAGGGAGAAACGCCTGTGTATTCACATGGTCTTCCCTCTGTATGTATTTCCATACTAATTTTCCCTTTTTATAAGGTCACCAGTTATACTGAATTAGAGCCCACCCTTGTGACCTCATTTTAACTTAATTAACTGTTGAAAGACACTATATCCAAATATAGTCATATTCTGAGGTACTGGTGGTGGTCAGGACTTCGACACATAAATTTTGGGGAGACACACTTCAGCCCATAACAAAACTTCATTATACATCCTAAGTAGTAGTTGCTATGGTTTGAATGTGTCCTCTCCAAAACTCAAGTGTTGCCAATCTGATAGTATTAAAAGATAGGGTCTTTAAGATGTGAGTAGTCTATGAGGGCTTCTCCCTCACAAATAAGATTAATGCCTTTATAAAAGAGGTTTCATGCAGCATCCAGACAGCTTGCTCTTCTGCTTTCCTGCCATGTGAGGACACAGCAAGAAGGCCTCCACAAGATGACTATACCTTGATCTTGAACTTTTGGCCTCCGGAACTGTGAGAAAACAAATTCCTGTTCTATATAAATTACTTTGTCTTCAGTATTTTGTTTTTGAAGCACATATGGACAAAGGTACTAGTCCTTTGTCAGATAATGTGGTTTGCAAAAATTTTCTCCTCATCTGCAGTTTGCTGTTTCATCCTCTTGACAGCTTCTTTCACAGAGCAAATATTTTAAATTTTGTTATATTCCAATTTATCAACTTTTCCACTCATGCTTAGTGCACTAATGGTTTTATCATGAATGGTTGTTAAATTTTGATTTTTCTGCATAAATTGACATCATTATGTGATTTTTTTTTAGTCTGTTAACAAGATGAATTACATTGATTTTGAATGTTGAACCAGTCTTACATTCTTGGAATAAACTCAGCATAAAATTCTTTTTTACATTATTGAATTCTATTTGCACATGTTTTTCCTAAGAAAATTGATTGATGGTATTCCTTTTTTGTACCACCTTTGTCTGCTCTTGGTGTCAAGATAATTCTAGCCTCACAAAATAAATTGAGAAGAGTTCCCTCCACTTATGTGGTCTGTGTATTCTATCTTCCCAGAATCAGAAGTCTTTTCATAAGCTCTCAAGTTTAATTTACAAATTTCGTTATTCTGTTTTATTCTAAAAATCACTTTTAAGGAAATATTTATAGACTGCTAAATTAAATTTCTTAAATCTTGTAAAAACAGCATTTATAAATTTAATATATGTTTTTTTCCATTTTACTAACTTTTAAAAACTCTAGTAAGCAAGCTATTTGCCAATATTTAAACTAATCTAATTAATCTTGATTTAATTTTTTATAATGCTGAAAAACATATCCAAATTATCTTTTATATTTCAATATAACAATAAAATCACTTATATATATATTTTTCCATTGGAATTATGAGACTGCTCTGCATGTCAAGTATCTTAAATAGTTAAAATATTTTCTTAACTACACCCATATTTTTCTAAACATAACAAAAGGTTAGTTGCAAAGTGAGCTTAATATTAGTTGCAAAGTGGGCTTCATTATCTCTGTAAATAAATCTGAGTTTTCCCAGTATAGAAATGAGAAAGAGACTCACAAAAGAAACAATTTTATTATCTCAAGTATGTTAGAATCATCATCTCAACAGCTAAATTTACACATTGGCTGTATATTTGGGCAAGGGTATAAAACTCAAAGCTGTGGCTGCTAAGAATAACTTTTTTCACTACAAACACTGACATGTTGAAGACCCTACAGGTGACCAGACTTTAATGTATTCAAGATACACCATTACTTAATTCTGCTAACGGATCTGAATCTGGTATCCCACCCGGGCTGTAGTTAACTTCTTTTGACGTTGAATTTGACTTTCCAATTTTTCCATATTTTTGTTATTTTTACATTTTAATTCCTTTTTTATTTGGTACTATAGGTATGTTGATAGTATTTATTTATTTATTTATTTATTTATTTTCAGCATATTACAGGGGAACAAATGTTTAGGTTACATACGTTGTCTTTGCCCCACTGGAGTCGGAGCTTCAAGCATGTCCATCACCCAGACAGTGTGCACTGCACCCATTAAATGTATATATACCCATCCTCTTCCCCCCTCCCACCTGCCCGACACCTGATGAATATTACCGCTATATGTACACTTAAGGGTTGGTCAGTTAATACCAATTTGATGGTGAGTACATGTGATGCTTGTTTTGCCATTCTTGTAATACTTCACTTAATGCAGTGGGCTCCAGCTGAATCCAGAATAATATAAGAGGTGCTGGACCATCACTGTTTTTGTAGCTGAGTAGTACTCCATGGTATACATATACCACATTTTATTAATCCACTCATGTATTGATGGGCACTTGGGTTGTTTCCTCATCTCCGCAATTGTGAATTGTGCTGCTGTGAACATCTGAGTGCAAATGTTCTTTTATAGAATGTCTTTTTTTCCTCTGGGTAGATGCCCAATAATGAGATTGCTGGATCAAATGATAGTTTTCCTTGTAGCTCTTTGAGGTATCTCCATATTACATTTCACAGAGGTTGTACTAGTTTGCAGTTCCACTGGCAGTGTATGAATGTCCTTATCTCTCCACATCCATGCCAACCTTTTTAATTTGATCACATCCCATTTATTTATTTTTGTTGTTGCTGTGATTGCCTTTGGGGTCTTCTTCATAAATTCTTTACCTAGACCAATGTCTATGAGAGTTTTCCCAACATTTTCATCTAGAATCTTAGGGTTTCATGCCTTAGGTTTAAGTCTGTTATCCATCCTGGGTTGATTTTTGTGACAGGTGAAGGTGCAGATCTTGTTTCAGTCTACTACATGTGGCTATCCAATTTTCCCAGCGCCATTTATTGAATAAGGATTCTTTTCCCCAGCATATGTTTTTGTCTTCTTTGTCAAAGATCAGATGTCTGTATAAGGATGGTTTTATATGGGTTCTCAGTTCTGTTCCATTGGTCTGTGTCTCTGTTCCTGTGCCAGTACCATGCTGTTTTAGTTACTATAGCCTTGTGGTATAGCTTGAACTCTGGTAAATTGATGTCTCCTAGTTTGTTCTTTTTACTTAAGATTGCTTTTGCTCTACGGAGTCTTCTCTGGTTCCATGTGAAGTGTAGAATTATTTTTTCTAGATCTGCAAAAAACGATGTTGATATTTTAATAGGGATTGCATTGAATTTGTAGATCACTTTGGGTAGTATAGATATTTTAACAATGTTGATTCTCCTGACCCATGAGCATGGTATGAAGCCAACATCACACTGATAACAGAACCAGGACAGGACACAACAAAATAAAGAAAACTACAGACCAATATCCTTATGAACATAGATGCAAACATTCTCAACAAAATTCTAGCAAATCGAATTCAGGTGCTTATCAAAAAAAGAATCCCTCACAACCAAATGGGCTTCATCCCAGAGATGCAGGTATAGTTCAATATACATAAATCTATTAATGTAATTAAACACATAAATTGAAGTAAAAATAAAGACCATTTGATTTTCTCAACAGATGCAGAAAAAGCATTTGACAAAATTCAGTACCCCTTTATTATAAGAAAGCTTAACAAAATAGGCATAGACAGGACCTACCTAAAAAATGATAAAACCCATATATGATAAACCCAAGCCAACATCATATTGAATGGGGAAAAATTGAAAGCATTCCCACTGAGAACTGGAACCAGTCAAGGTTTCCGTCTATCACCACTTCTATTCAACACAGTGCTGGAAGTCTTAGCCAGAGCAATCAGATAAGAGAAAGAAATCAAGAGCATCCAAATGGTGGCAGAAGAGGTCAAATTATCACTCTTTGCTGACGATATGATCCTATATCTAGAAAACCCCAAAGATTCTGCCATGAGACTACTGGAATTGATAAACAAATTCAGTGGAGTCTCAGGTTACAAAATCAATAAACAGAAATCTGTAGCATTCCTATATGCCAACAACAAACTGAGAATCAAATCAAAGACTAAATACACTTCATGATAGCAACAAAGAAAATAAAATATCTAGTAATATATTTAACTAAGGAGGTGAAAGACCTCTATAGGGAGAACTACAAAACACTTGGGAAAGAAATAGAAGAGGATGTAAACAGGTGGAAAATCATACCATGCTCATGGGTCAGCAGAATCAACATTATTAAAATGTCTATACTACCCAAAGTGATCTACAGATTCACTGCAACCTCCATTAAAATACCAACATTTAATTAAATGCTGTATAAACTTGTGACTATTTTTCTTACTTCTTTTATATTTATTGCTTAATTAGAGCTGACAGACTTCCTGTAAATTCTATATTTTTCCTATCTGGTACTTTTCCATTATTTATATATATATATACACACACACATATATTATATATTTATTATTGATATATAATATACATTCCCAGTCCCCAGCTGCTAATTGAATAACTATGCCAAACAGATTATTCAGCAAGTACTATAAATTCACTCCCTGTCTGAGTGGGTTACTGTGCTAACTAGAGCCCCAAATTTAGTCTTGACCACTAAATGATTACCTTCTTCCAGATTGAGTTCACCAAAACCCATTTAGAAAGAAAAATAAATATGGATTGGCATGGCTTCTGGGATTACAATAATTCCCCAGTGGCAAGGTATAAGCTACCCTTCCTTTTTAGGGGGAACAACTTCATTTACATATTAAGCATTGATTCTAATGGGGGTTTTCAACAATGATACTTTGATTTACTCCACACCATAAAAACAAGCACATGTCCCAAGCTTAGACAAAAATAGTACATTCACCCCAACTCCTGTGCTGCAACAATTGAACTAAGCAAAATGTGAGCATGTGATGTATGTTCTGCCAATCAGAGTACTTTCTCTGAATTTTTGAAAGTATTGCTGAAGGCAAAAATCTCTCCTTCTCCAGTAACGAAGCTAGCAAAAACTGAACCTAGAGCTTCTAGTGGCTCATCTGCCATCACATGATGAAAAATGGTCAGTGGTACCAGAATATTAAGGTAATACACAGAAAAGACCAAAAGTGGGAGGAAGAGAAAGAAAGCCCTAGTAACATAATGTTTCTAGTCACTTCCATTAGTATTTATGCAATGCTTGGTTACATAAGCCAATATATCCCTCAGCGTACTTAAGGGTTTTCAGGTTAACTACAATAGTGATACCTTGCTGCCTCCCTCATCTAGAAGACAAGGTTATGCTCATATTCCTTTTTACCTACACTCATATTCATTTGAATTATAAATACATGAAATTTATCTTAGGTAATATATCCAGTTTACAAACATTCATATTCAGAAAACATTCTACAATATTGAAAGAAAGGCACCAACATGGTCTGACACACTATTTGTAAATTGAAAACAGTTGCCTTCTTTGTGGAATTATTATGCTATAAGGTTGTAGTTATCTTCTTGGTTTGTTGGGTTTCCAGTAGCATCATAATGATATAAATTAATATGATTTTATTTTCCTAAAGTGTATCATCAATGTTATTCATTCATTCTAAACTGAAAAAAGTCAGAGGAAAAGAAGTGTAATTTATCACTGTGACTTTCCAGAATTTTCTTAGCATCTCGGTTTTTTACATGAGCTTTCTCTCTTCAGTTCCATTTATAGTATTCCAAAACTGCTGAGAAATTATCCCCTCAAAGAAAATAAGTTCATATTCTTAATAACTATGCAGAGATAAGGATTCTAATCTATGCCTTACAGAATTATTCTAAAGATAAAATAAGTTGTCTTTGTCTCTCCAATTACCCTGAAAATCTCCTTGAGAATAAGAATCCTATCTTCTGCTTTTCTTTCCTGTACACTGTGCCAGAAGAACATTTTCTTCTCATAAAAGGTCCACAGAACTGTTGTCAGCAAATTAAAATTATAGTGCAAGTGTCTTCTCTTTCTTAGCATTTCAATCCTAGAGCTTTTAGTTGGATAAAGCAAGGTAGGTGTCCATAATGGGGGTGGAAAGGAGTTGCCTCAATGGTCAGGGCGTAAGCAGAGTGAATATCATACCACTGCAGCAGGAACAACATGGTTTGGGGAGTCAGAATTTAAGTAGTGTGGAAGAGGGTGTCAGAATCCATGTAGGGCAAGGAGGGATCCCATGTAATTGAGAAGGAAAATCTCAAGGAATGGAGAATGAGAGCCTGAGCAGGGAGAAGAAAGCATCCAGGTAGGGGAGGAAGTAGACGCAAATTGGATACATACAAGGAGATTGATCAAATGAAAGAACCAGAGTTCCTTGGAAATGGATTATTCCAGGTTTGAGATAGGGGAAGTACAAGATGAGCCCAGAACATATTTTTATTCTGGAAAGTAAGGAAGTGCTCAAAGAACATTTGGCAACACGGCAAAACCATGGAGTAGCCAGCTTGAATGGGTATAAACTGGACAAATGTAGGGACAATCTGAGCATCAAAATAAATGGTGATAGCAATGGATTATAAGCAATTGAACAAAAAAGAAAACCATGAGTGCCTGTGGCTAAAAAATAAATGAATGCATTGAAAGTTTTATATATTCAGGATAATTCTTTATGTAATACAAAAAGAGTAGCTGTAAAATTGATACACTTGACACTGCCACCTTAAACAAGTGATGCAAGTGAACATGATCAGTAATGGAACAAATTGAAACCATATGCCACCTGATAGGATACAAGAGAAACACGACAGTATGTAATACTTCTGCCAAAGATGAATCTAAACATGAGGAAACATCAGACAACCCCAAATTAAGAGGTATTCTACAAAATAACTATCCTGTAATCCTTGGGGAAAAAATGCCAAAGTAATGAAATCATGGTAAAATTGAGGAACTGTTGCAGATTGAAGAAGACTAAGGATTAAAGGCAATGAGTCATTCTGAACTGGTTTCCTTTGTCATGTATAAATACATTATTAGGGAAATTGACAACATTGAAATAGGACTTGAGGATTAGATGGCAGAATATTTCACTGTTAACTCTCTGGGTTTGATGGTTATATTATGGTTATTTAGGAGAATGCCCTTGTTTGTAATACTAAATACTATATACAACTACTAAATGCTACTAAGCACTATTAAAAAACTATGTTCTTATTTATAGAACTAAAATATTGGGGCACTAGGTTGTCAACTTAATCTCAAATGAGTCAGGAAAAAAATTAGTCCTGCACATCCAACTTTTCTGTAAGTATATAATTGTTACAAAATTAATAAGAATACTATTTACTAACATTACAGAACATGAAAATACCCTAAAATATACCACCGTCACACATACACAGTTAAAATCCTTTACACATACGCACAACAAAAATTATAATACAAATGCTATGTATTTGCAGTTTACATAGCTGAGTATTTTTTATGCTTCTAGACAGAGATCAAATGTTATTTCTTTAGATAAAACACAGACCAACCACTATAAAATAAAAACACAGAAAAACTTGTTTTTGTCAATTAATTATGGTGTATCAATCTGTAAGATGCATAAGTTATCTGGTTCAATTTTTCACTTTTCCTCCTTTTCTTTGAACTTGGAGATAAGAACAGAGCTATTTCAATTCCCTTCACATACCACATAGTAATTGTGAGTTTCCTTGTCTGTGTACTACACTGTGCATACCTCAAGAGCAGAATCCTTGTCTTATTCAGCTTTGTATAGCCAGTGCTTATAACTTCTTCCAAATAACTATTTATTAAACTCTTGTTCAGGAAAAAAATAGGTCTTTTTTCATGGATTTTTGAGCAACCTGATGAGCATGGGAATGATCGTTATCACTCGAAATGAATGAGCTGTGCTAACAGAAGATGTCCTCGGGGAACATCGGCACACCTGAAGCAGGTATAAAAGCAAGCATGGAGGAGAGAATTGATGTATTGACATAAGGTCAAAACAGAAAATTTAGAATACCATTGCCATCAATTTTTAATCTATGTGTTATATAGATTTGTCTTCTTCTTCTTATCCTCTTCTGGGGAACTGCCTTTCCCCTGGAAGCAGGACCCTGAGATCTTCGTACTATATGACTCTCCACGGCCATAGCTTATTGGGTAGTGAGTGAACAGCTAACCAGGAGAGAATATCTCCAGAGGCTTGTCTGGGCTGATTACATTCTCTCTTCCAGGAATTCAGAACTGGAACAAGTGACGTATAGCATAGGATTCGTAAACTAAAGGTACAGAAGCTAAGAAAACAGGCCTGAGAAAAAAGGGGAAAAGGGGGAAAGAAGGGGGCAGAAATATCAATCGGTCTTTCTGTAAAGAAACTGTAAAAGTTCTGTTCAAATTTTCCAGGGCTGGTTGTAGTCCCGGTCTCACTTCCTGCCCTTGGCTATTATGTGATGCCCTTATATCTTACCAATACAATAGTTCTCTTTTGTGCTATAGATACTTTAAATGAGTTTTGTTCATTATAATCAAAGTATTGCTGATCAAAAATTAGTGCAGTGCACACATAGCCAACCTCTATCAAATGTGAAATGATTGCTGAACCTATGTAGGCAAAGCAATAAATAACGATAATAATAAAGAGAAAATAAACTCAACTGAATTCACCAAGTGTTTTAGTCAACTGAGGCAAAAGCTTTGTTGTTGAATCTCTGTGTAAGATCAATATTAACAACTTGAAGGCTATTGGTCATGTTCACAAGAGTTATTTTAACAGAGCACTGGGAACAGATAATAAAATGGGTTCAATAGTGAATAAGAGGTTTAAAAGAAGTTGAAGTAAGTAGAGACACATTTTACATCATATTTAGATATGGAAAAGAGGGAGAGTGGGATTGGGGAATAGATAAAACTTTTTAATTGCTTTTGTATTTGAAGACTGATACAGCACAAAGTTTAGATCTACAAGAGATGAAAAAAGATAATTGGGTGTGCATGATTCATTGAAAACAATTATTTACTGTGTGCTTACTTATGTGCCGAACTTTATTCTGGGAGCTAGGAATATGACAGTGAACTACAAATGTCACTTTATCATGAAGCTCACAATCTAGTGGGGCAAAACAGAATAAACAAAGAAATATATGTCAATTCAGAAAAATATCATGAAGAAAAAATAAGTATATTAAAGTTAGCATAAATAAAGAGGGTGCTAGTTTAGATGCTAGAGAGCCAGGAAGGGAAGCTATGGTAAGGTGATATCAAAAGCTGAATGGAGTTGTGAAGTCAGATAAATACACAGCGGAAAGTTTCAGGCAGAGAGTATAAATAGAAGGTGCAAATGTCCTGAAAGAAGAGAACATTTTGAGGAAACTCAACAAGGTAAGTTTAGCTGATGCACTCACAAATTGGAGAGTGGTGGGAATTGAGAGGCGCCCACACACACTGGATTTTGTAGGACTTTGAGGGCCCTTGTAAAATTTTTAAAGTTATTTTGAGTAAAATAGAAAGCCATTGGAGATTTTTAAAAATTGAAATATTACACAACACACTAAGCATAAAATATAACTGTACCATGGCGAATTTTACATACATATACACACGTGTACACATGCAGAAACACACATAACCACTATGTAACTAGAACATTGAGTAGGGATACACTTCTAGCAATTCAAAAGATTCTCACCCATTTAACAGCCTTTTCCCCTTAAAGGTAATTGCTAATTTGATTTCTATTAAGATTAGTTTCTCTTGTCCTGAACTTCATAGGGGAAATATAGTAGGTAATTTTTGTTTTTATTTTCTTTTGTCAACATACTATCTTTGATACTTTTCAGGTTTTGCATGTATTTTTTTCTTTTAGATTGCCAAAAATATTCTATTATATAAAAGTTATATTATCATAACTTATCCATTCTTCAGTTGTTGGCATTTGAGTGGCTTTTAATTTGAGAGTATTATGAATAAAGTTGCCAGTAATATTCTTGCATATATCCTTTGGTTTACACATGCACTCATTGTTACTAGGTATATGAAAAGACATGGAATTGCTTGATCACAGGGTGTATTTAGACTTGGTAAAAACTGCCAAAATATTTTTCCAAAATGATTTTATCAGCTTATACTCCAACCAGAAATGTATGCGTTTTGGTTGTTCCTTTCCCTTGCTAGCATTTGACATTACTGGGCTTTTTAATTTTGAATGTCTGTTAGTATGGCATTGTGGTTTTAGTTTGCATTTTTTTGATGAGTGATAATATTAAGCACCTTTTCATATGAAAACTGTTCATTTAAATATCCTCTTTTTTGAAGCCTCTATTCATGGATGTCTGCTCGCTTTTGTTTATTAGGGTTTTTCTCTTTTAAACTTGATTTGTAGGAGCTCTTTATAAATTCTGTATGCAAATCCTGTATAAGGTATATATTGCCAATATCTTCTCTCGGTATGTGGGCTGCTTTATCATATTCTTAGTGGCGTCTTTTAATAAACAGAAATTTTTGCTTTTAATTAAGTTCAATTTATTTATTATTTTTCTCTATGGTTAATACTTTTGTGTCCTATTTAAGAAAGTAATACCTATTCTGGAACTTTGAAAACATGCTCTTATTTTGTTTATAGAATCTTTATTACTTTATACATTTATATATACAATCCATTTGTGATTGAATTTTGTAAACAGTTTTAATAGAGGTCAACGTTCACTCGTTTGTGTATGGATATCCAATTGATAACATTATTTATTGAAAAAAGCATTATTTCCCAACTGCACAGTGTTAGCACTTTGTTGTATATCAAGTGAATGCGTACATGGAATTTCTATTCTGTTTCACTACTTGTTATTTCTGCACCAATATCACAATATCTTCATTTCATTTTTTTATGATAAATCTTGAAAATTGACCAATGCAAATTTTGTAATTTGTTTTGCTTTAAGATTGCCTTGTCTATTCTATGTCCTTTGCATTTCCATATAAATGTTAGAATCTACTTGTAAAATTCTATACACACACATATTAACACAAACTCCCTTAAAGAAAAAAAAAAACCTACCATAATTTTTACTGGGATCATACTAAGTCAATAATTTAATTTGAGAACCACTGACATCTGTGTAATATTAAGTCATCCAATACATAAATAAGATAAACCTCTACATTGTTTAATGAATCATTAATTACTGTCAATAATATTTTACAGTCTTTAGTGTAGAAGTCTTACATATCTTAATAAGATCGTTTTATGCTATTCTAAATATTTAAATTCCATTTTGTATTCTGTTGCTTTAATATTGAAATATTATTGAATTTTATGCATAGGTTTTGTACCTTTTGTATATTGATCTTGTATATGTGAGTATACCAGCTTGGATTCTTTTATATTGGTCTTGCTAATTTACTCAATAGTTCTATTAGGTGTTTTGTAAAATCTTTTGGATTTTATATTTATATGATCATGTCATCTACACATAATGAATTTTCCTTCTTCCTCTCATAACTTTATCCCTTGTATGTTTTTTGCCTTATTATCCTGGCTAGGATTCACAAAGGTTTTAAATAAAGAAGTCATAGGGTAAAATATCCTTGTGGCTGTGAGAAAATTAGACCACAAGGAGCAAGAATGAAGAAAGGCACCATAGTTAATTTCGTATTTCAATAGTCCAAGCCAGTGATGATGGTGGCTTTGACTAGAGAGGTTGTGGTAGAGGAGGTTAGAAGTAATCACATTCTAAATATACTTTGTGGAATCAACAGGATTTGATTCAGCTCAATATATTTCTTTCTTCTTTGGCTGAGTCTTCCCTTTTAACCCACTGCCGAAGAATGATAGAGTTTACTTTAATACAAATAATCTAATTCAGTCAAAATAACTTTTAAAGTTTAATCAAAGAGGGAGTTGTGGATAAATGGTAGGGAGAATTGACCTCGAACATTTGACAATCAAGTTTAGCTGCTTGGAATAATATCAGGAATCTCATTCCCCCTGTTAGGGTGGATTAAGGATTAAGTATAAGCAACTGATACAATTTTTTTTTTTCCCTGATATATCCCCTCCGGTCCTGGTCAGACTTTACAGATGAGATATTTAGAGTACCCTGTAAGAAACCTAATTACTCTATACATTTTGTAAAGGCTCAATGTGATAATTAATTAAGACCCTCGAGTATTTATGTTTACTTGCAGAAATTATAAAAAGTTACTAAGAAATCAGGCAAAACTTACCATAGCTCAGCTTGAGCTGATTTATATAAAACACTTCCAAAGTTAGATCATGAAATACTTCCTAATTTTCATTCAGATTCCTTTGTAAGTATATTTTCATTAACCAAAACTAAGGTTATATTATGAAGAAAGATGCTTTTAAAGTGCCAATTCATCTCACTTTGCTATAAATATAGGCGATTTTTAATCTGTTTTTCCGAAGGAAATGATGTGAAGCAAATAAAAAAAAATTCTGTTAAATTCAGAGAAGATATTCAATTTATTTGTCATCTAAAAAAAGATTTTTTTTTTTAAGTTACTAGATTCAGGGATTATTTACTCTCCTGAAATACTACTTAAAGGTCCAGTATAGAGAAATTTGCAAATAGTCAGAGATAAGAATGTTCAAACTCTAACTTTTCTTATTTTTTATTTTTTTAATTTCAGCATATTACGGGGGTACAAATGTTCATGTTACATATATTGCCTTTGTCCCACCCCCAAGTCAGAGCTTCAAGTGTGTCCATCCCCCAGACAGTGCATCAGAATAATTTAATTGCCTTTCTATAGAAAGGGAACAGACAACTGTTAGTCATAAAGTCAATTTTAACCTAATTTCCCCAGCTTCCTTTGGAATAGCAACTTTTAGGAAATTGCTGTTACAGGAAAAATGCAGAAGTTTGGTTCCCAATATTGTAATTAAACTTTTAAAATTTAGAAACAGTAAAACTACAGAATTTTTTATTTTCAGAACTTTAAAAATTATATTTAAAATAGCAAACAAATCAATACAAAGACTCCGTGAAGGTTTTAGGACTTAAATCAACTAAATCAATTTTTGAAAGTAATTATTGCTTAACTGAAAAATGTAATAGTAGAGATAAATTACTCGTCCTGGAAGTGTGAGGTTAAATAAAACAAACAAAAACCCAAACATTAGTACCTGTACAGGGAAAGGGAGGATTACTTAATATATTTATGCAAGAATTGCCCTAATAACAAACCACACAATAAACAAAGAAAACCACAGGCCAATATCCCTCATAAACATAGATGTAAAAATCCTCAGCAAAATACTAGCAAACCAAATCCAACAACACATCAAAAAGCATTTGATAAATTTCAACATCCCTTCATGATAAAAACTCTCAATAACTTAGGCATAGAAGGAACATACTTCAACACAATAAAATTCATATATGACAAATCCACAGCTAACATCATACTGAATGGAGAAAACCTGAAAACCTTTCCTCTAAGAACTGGAAAAAGACAAGGATGCCCACTTTTACTACTCTTATTCAATATAGTACTGGAAGTCCTGGCCAGAGCAATCAGGCAAGAGAAAGAAATAAAGGGTACCCAAATAGGAAAAGAGGAAATCAAATTGCCCTTCTTTGCAAATGACATGCTTGTATATGTAGAAAAACCTAAAAACTCCACCAAAAAAACTCTAGGATATATAAACGAACTCAGTAAAGTTAAAGAATACAAAATTGAAATATAAGTATCAGTAGTATTTCTCTACACCAGAAACAAACTAGATAAAAAAGAACAGAAGAAAACAATCCCATTTATAATAGCTGCAAAAATACCTAGGAATAAATTTGACAAAGGAAGTGAAGATCTCTATAAAGAAAACTACAAAAAAAAAAAAAAAGGTGAAAGAAATTGAAAAGAATACAAACGAATAAATTGAAATACATCTCATGTTCATGGATTGGAAGGATGAATATTGTTAAAATGACCCTACTACCCAAAGCAATCTGCAGATACAATGTAATACCTATCAAATTACCAATAACATTCTTTGCAGAAATAGAAAAGCCGAGAAAGTTACAACCTAGGTTATGGGGTAGAAAAACATTTGATAAAAATGTTGTGTGAGAGTATGTAGAAGGTAGAGTATGTATATAATAATTTGTAGAGCTGGGAAGTAGAACTTTAGACAAGATGTAAAAAGCATGACCAGTTTGGTTTGGTTTTCGTTTGTTTGTTTGGTTGGTTTTATTTCATTTTTTTTTTTTTACCAGCTGTATTTGATAAGAAATTACAAGAAAGAGACATGGTAAGGAAATAAGCCAGTTTGCAAGAAAATTTAATGAGCATAAATAAAGCCAATTAACTTCAGGGTTAAAAGATAGAGTCATATTCTACCAAATCAAAAGCATGATCATTACACTGTGGTTCCATAAAAGGACCAAATCCAGGACTTTGCCAGTAAAATATTTCAGTGTAAAAATCAAGGGTGAGGCTGTAGCACTCTAAACTCTTTACAAACTCTTAAGCTTTCCATGATTGTTACTTTGATGGAGTGAAACGTTATTCATGAAATTCCTGTGTCATTAGTGATTTTGCCTCTATTGGGCTGCTCTAGTTTGCCATTAACTTCCATTACAGACATGGGAATTGTGTTAGTTTCCTAGAGTTACCATCATAAATCACCACATGCTGGTGGCTTAAAACACCAAAAATTTATTCTCAGAATTCTGAAGGTTAGAAGTCTAAGATAAAGGAATTGGCAGAACCAGAGTCCCCTGAAGGCTCTAGAGAAGTTTTCCCTTGCCTCTTCTGAGCTTTTGGTGACTCCTGGAAAACCTTGACATTCCTTGCCTCATAACAGCATCTCTCCATGGCACTGATTTGGTGAACACCTAGGTGTGTGCAAATACTTTGGCATTTCTGGATCATAAAGCCCATAGGAGGGACTGATGAGAGATGATACTAGAAAATTGGCAATAGTCAGAGAATGAAAGGCCTTGAATGTTAAGTTAGCAGTGTGGACTTTCTCTTTTAAATAATGGAGAGTTGTAAGCAGAAGAATTTGATATAATCTGATCTATTTAACAAATAAAATATGCTTGCAAACATGATTTCAACTCCTACACATCCCAACTTGGCCTATTTCTCTTCATGTCTATATAAAAAGTTGGTTCCTCAGAGTTGCACACTCCAAACCACACTCTCTTCTTGACTAATGAATATATCGAATGGTACTCTTTCACAGGTCTGACCAAGAGGTATTGTATGATTACTCTCCTGAATAGTCAGAAAAAATTATGTAATGATATAAATGAGATTATATAAAATTTATATGTAATATTTCCCCTAGTATCAAAGTCATTCCATTTATTCCAACAGCTCCTCCTTTCTTATAAGTGTATGTACCCAATTGCTTTATGCTTGTTTCCTTATTTTCAGTGTTCAAGGATAAACTTGCACATCAATGAGTTTGCATTACCAACCTAGAGAAAAGTCTTTTGATTATGCTTTTTAAATTCAAAGAACAAATTCACTGAGTTACTCAAGAGTCAAATCACCTTGTATTTTGCAACAAAATTTACATTACAGATATAAGTAAAATAATCATAAATATATTGCTCCATGTTGCCATGTGACAATGTCATTTTTTCATCCTGTAAAAAAGGATGAGTCACAGACCAAAATAGAATTCTTAAAATATTCCTTTTCTGAATCTCCATCAGGCTCCAAGTAGGTGCAATTGGTCTCTTGTGTACTCAGAAAAAAAGAAGCAAGTGGCCAATTAAACTGGGAATGAGCCCACTGAATGGCCAATTTTTGGCAGTCATTAAGTTGCAGATGTAAAAAAATTGGCTCTAACCTACTCAGAAAACCATGACTTGTATAAAGAAATAAACATGAGAGGACACCTTGGTATTGGTTTGATCTCTTATGACTACCAAGAGAGGAGATAATAAAACCAGCAGATTTCTCACTCAGAGAGATCTTTGAATAAAACCATGGTTTTCAGAACAGTTTTATTTTCTTTAATAATATCAATAAGTGTGACCACCTCTTCTAGCCATGTATATACTTTACCAACAAAATCACGAACAGTGAAAAAAAAACCCATGGATATAAACTAATATTTCGTCTCCTCAGCAGCAAAGAATCCATTTGACAGAGCAATTTTAGATTTTCATGTGTTGGAGTCATAACTCAATGTGCTTTTGACAAAATACAACTTTAATCCTTCCTTCCTTAGTGATAATAATATTCAGACATCTTTCTTGCTATCAGCAGTAGTTGACTATCTATTCCAGTAGAAGGGTGTGTGTGTGTGTGTGTGTGTGTGTGTGTGTGTGTGTGTGTGTGCATGTATGCATCTGTGTTTGGAAATACGGACAGGGCAAATGTCAGGAGAGCCATATTAACATCCATAGTATGGACAAAAAAATTATGCTTACTGGCACATTTTAAACACTATCCTCATTTTTAACAGTACCTAAACCCAGGAAAGCTATACAAAGCTATATTCAATGCTATAGATTGAGGTCCTGCGAAACCTTATGTGGAATTTCCAAGAAGTAAGGGCCAACCAAGCATGAAGAAACATGGCAAAGGTCCAACCACCAGCCACAGCAATTAGGAAAGAATCCTGGGGTCAAACAGAATCAGCTTCTGGATGAGCAAACTTACACACAAACAAACACACATACACAATAAATGTAGACAGTTCTCTTTTAGTGCGGCTTACTACTTGTAGTTGCCCGTGGCATTCAGCAAAGAGCACATATCATTTTCAACTCTTGCAGTAAAGACATCTAAAGTTAATCAGACATGCTGCCTTTCAACTCTAGCTCTGACACTAATTCTGTGAATGTGTGCCAGTCATATCACTTCTTTGCCTCAATTTCCTCATTTGTAAAATTAAGACATTGGACTTGATGATTTTAAAAATTCCATCCACCTATTACATTCAGTGATTCTACACTTAACACAAAGGAGCATATGTGTCTTCTATATTGCCACACTATGCTACCAGTTTATTTCTTTTGCAGCAACTAAACTCAAGTATCCAAGTATCTCATAGGTTGGTTTTTACTTAAGAGAAGCTCTACCCTAAATTTTTATCAAATTCACTTGCAAATATTGACTAAAACATATTTTATTGAATCAAAAAACTGTATTCATCTCAACTACTCATTGATTACTCAATGTCCTTGTAGAGCACCCCTGCGAATGAATGCAAGTAGCATTTATGTATTTCCATTGATCCATAATGCATACCCTGTTCCTTCCTCAGACCATTTGGACTCAACATTTTTCTTACATTAAGCTGAGGCTTAGCTCCCTGCGGCTTCTACTCATTTTTTCTGGCTCTAATCTTTTGGAGAGCTACCCATAATGAATGTAATCCTTATTTTCCATGACAACGTAAAATATTGAAGATAGCAACCATCTCTTCTCTAATCTATCTCCAGTTCTCTGAACTACTCATACTATAAGAATTACATATCCCCTTATCGCTATACCCTGAATGTGTTTCTACCCCATTTAACACATGGGTCCAAGCACAAGAAGTAGTGAGTTTGATAAGTACCAGGAAAAGTAGTTCTTTCTTTCCTCATTGTGGACAAATTACTAGTAAAAGATTAAAAGTAATTACATCACATTATTTACTCATGTCAAGTTTACAATGAACTAAGCTAAAATTTCCTTAAGTGTATTCCAGTTAAGCCAAATTTCCTCCTTCTTGTATTTGTACAGTTGATTAAAAATGGAAGAGAAAAGATGCATAAACTGGAAATAAGAAGCTTTCCAACAAGGAAACTCTGTTTCCTGTTTCATGCTAAGTGATACAGGGGGCTCTTTAAAAATGAAAATGTTTTAATTTATGTTTGATGTGTGGCATTCTGTTTGGAGTTTTTTCTTCCCTTTTTTTTTTTAAATTGAAAAACTAAGAATTCTTCATTGTATATTTTCAACAGAAACCATTTTCTCTTGCAACTCTGTACACGTGCGTTATAAAAGAATAAGCAGAGTAGAAACAAATGCCCGGTTTTAGCTGTATGTCACACAAGGCCTGACGCTTTCATGGGAGATAATGGCACATTACACAGTAACGCACACAAAAGGTCTCCACATTTCAGGCACTAAGAACAAAACACAATAATGTTGTCTCTTTGAAATGCATAAAAACATGACAATCTTAGCAGTTAATGAAACATAAATATCTTTTCCCTGTACAAAAATATACTCAGAAAGTTAGAGTGCCGATTATGACACCTTTCCCTCAGCTTTTGATGTGGTAGAGTAGTTATCCCTTTATGATATGGAAGAAA
Source organism: Indri indri (assembly GCA_004363605.1). Classification (NCBI taxonomy): domain Eukaryota; kingdom Metazoa; phylum Chordata; class Mammalia; order Primates; family Indriidae; genus Indri; species Indri indri. The sequence continues at coordinate 9,834 of RJWJ010012475.1, read as the reverse complement.
GGATGCATTACTTTGTCAACAATTTACCACAAAACAAAGAGTATTATACAAATAACACCAACTAAGTGATGTTCGTCAAAATCTCTTGTGTGATCACGAACTTTAAAAAAATCAATGCTTTTTTATTTATTTCTTTAAAAGTCTTAAATAATGTTTATCTTAAAATAAAGTGGTATAACTTTTGAATTTGACATTTAGGACAGGCAAGCCAAATTTTTTAAACTTAAATGAAAAGCATTTTGTATTTGACAGGTATAATAATCAAAAGCAAGCAACCAAACTGGGCAGAGTGACTCATGCCTGTAATCCCAGCACTTTGGGAGGCCAAGGTGGGAGGATTGCTTGAGGCCAGGAGTTTGAGACCAGCTTGAGCAAGAGCAAAACCTCCTCTCTACAAAAATTAGAAAAGTTAGCCAGGCATGGTGGTGCATGCCTGTAGTCCCAGCTACTCAGGACGCTGAGTAACGAGGATTGCTTGAGGCCAGGAGTTTGAGGATGTAGTGAGCTATGATGAAGCCACTGAACTCTAGCTGGGACAACAGAGCAAGACCCTGTCTCAAAAAAAAAAAAAAAAAAAAGGGAAACAACCAAAATGAAGTTTATTTCATACAGTTAGCAAACTGAATGTTGTGATAACAAGAAAAGCAGACTCAGGACAGTTGCTTTTTTCTAATATGTTTACCCAGTGCTTCATTTAATTCACAAAGGTCACCTTAATTATAATAATGATCCTAAGCATCACTGCTCTCCAAACACAATGTTCTCCAGTCCCGACCTTAGTAAAACCCACCCTAAACTCCTTTCATTGATAATAAAAGTTTTCTATAACCTTGGTTAGGAAAGACTGTTAATCCTTGCCCTTCAAAGAATTGTGAAAACCTCTTGTAGGGATTGTTTTTTTATCCTCCTCTGCTTCAGAACAAGGGGGGAGCTTATGTCAAAGTGTTAAACTTTTTAAACCACTTGAGGTAAGACTGACCATAACTCAACTCGGAAGAGTCTTTAGTGACCCCACCAGGGTCAGCACTTTGTGACATCATCTATTTCACTTACTTTAATTGTCTTCTTTCTCCAACAGTGTGATGGAGGCAGCAAAACATCTGGGACCTTCTCTATGAAGAAGGCAATTCTCCCCTGCTCCAGGGAGCCATTGATCCCATGTCTGCAGAGATTCTATCCTCCAAGGTGCCAAACCCTTCTGGGAACTGGTCCCAGTCACTTGAAGTTTACATATAAACAACCCAGGACATTACACTTACGTCCCAATGTCATGATTACCAATCATTAATTAGTTGTACAGTGGTTCTGATCACACCTGAGTTACCAAATTGAAACTCAAGACACACTCCCGTACAAACTGCTCAAGCCTATTAAGGACCAGCAGCCTTGTTTTTACATTTTGTAATCGTCATTTCAAATGATATTTTGGTTAGAAACAATTTCTTAATCATTTAATAGCACTAGGTTATCGGTACTTCATTTCTGTTGAGAACACCGCTCTGCTAGAGATCCTCGGTTGTTCTCCCAGTTTAGGGCCTATACAAAAAGTGCTTGAGCCTTAGTCTACACCACAGTGTAGGGCATATGTTTAAGTGGACTGGCTCTCCAAAGTTGTTTTGTAGGAGCAAGAGGCCTTACAAAAGGTGAGTCATGCCACAGTTTCATCATCTGTAAAATGTGGATAATATAGTATAACTATTATACTAGTTAGCACTGTTAAAGAGTTATGTAACACATTTATGAAGAAATCAACAGAAAGATAAAATAGCTGGAAAGGAATGCTGAAGTAAAATTGCAAATTGGATAACTTTCAACAAAGCTATAAAACCATATCACCTTTAGAGTTAATATATCTCTAGTGCTATCAAATTATAAGAACTCATTAATTTCTGCTGGTCAACCTCTAACCTCAAAGAACCATAAACCATCCACACATTTATCAGTTGTTTATTATTAGCCAAACATCCTCAGCACGCATCAGATGATGCTCAGATAAGCTTACTGGAAAATGACATCTAGTATGACATTTTAAAAAATCAAGCAATAATCATTTTACCTTATCTCCATTTGGGATAAAAAATTTTTAGTAGCTTTGCCATGAGTTTTATGTAACTTCATATTTGTGCCTGGCACAGTGTTAAATAAAATATCTAGTACTTGGGCAGTAATGAAAAGTTATGACCTATGGAATCAGTGATATTCTAAGAGGGTTTACATCATTTGCAATAATATTTTAGGGATACCACAAGGATAGTTTGGTTGCAGACCTCACTCCATAAGAAGATATTTGATTCAGAGATGACATCTTTTATGTTCTGAGAAATTTATATAGCACTTTTCTAAAAAGGCTACTAAAAAAGAATTTCTACATTTTTCTAGAAGTTCTAGCCTTTTAAAATCAAGTTTCCCAGACAGAAAAATCAAGCAGCAGGAAAATAGAAGAGAGAAATAGAGAAACAAGCTATTCAAACCAATTTGAATGCCTTAACACAACAATCCTTATATTTGGGGACAAGATGTCAAATATTACATTAGTCAGGGTTTTCCAGAGAGATAAAACCAATAGTATGGATGGATAATTAGATAGATAGATAAGAAGAGATTTATAGGGAAATTGGCTCATGCAATTATGAAGGCTGTGAAGTCCCACAATGGCTGTCTGTAAGCTGGAGCCGCTGGGATGCTGGCGCCATGGCTCAGTCCAAGTTTGAAAGCTTCAGAACTGGGGAAGATAATGGTGTAACTCTTCCTTTGAGGCTGAAGACCTAGGAACCCTGGGGGGCTGCTAGCACAAGTTCCAGAGTCCAAAGGCCAGAAAACCTGGAGTTCAGATGTTCAAGGGCAGGAGGAGAGTGCTCCAGCTCCAGAACAGAGAGAGATTTGCCTTTCCTTTGTCTTTTCGTTCTATCTGGGCCCCCAGCCAATTGGATGGTGCTCACCCTCACTGAGGTGGGATCTTCCCCACTCAGCCTACCGACTCACATGCCAATCTCCTCCAGAAACAACCTCACAGACATACTCAAATTATGTTTCACCAGCTATCTAAATATCCCTTAATCCAGTCAAGTTGACATCTAAAACTAGCCACCACAAATACATTACACTTTTATTTCCAAAATATGTAGGCATTATTAGATAGTCATATTTTTCAAATTTTTTTCTACCCACTGTAAACGTAGAAAAACCAGACACTTACAAAGGCATACTATATTCATAATCCATTAAAATAACATATATTTTATTAGAGAAACTTTTACTGCTGCTAAATTTCCAAAGCCCACTTTATCTCAAACAATGTTAAAGATGGTATTTGTTTAATATTGGACAAGGATTATGCCACAACAACTTAATCAAAGTCTTGTTTAGTGTCAGTATCTATTCAATTTTGCATGCTCCCAGCTTGATGGAAACTAACTACCTCAAAGCACTACATAAATATTTATATTGTAATCCATTATTGATATCTTACAAACTTTTACTATAGCTTGCTAATGTCTGCAACATGACAATTCTGGATGGAACTGAACCCTTATTTCAATTTTATTTCCATAGCAGATGCTTTGCACACATAAAAACAAAAAGGCCAGTTCAATCAGGGCAATTACTACCAAGAAAAAACAAAAGCAAAATATCTAAATCAAGACCTAAAAATGAATGAAAAAATGTTCACAAAAATATTTTAACATGGAAATTTAATTTTCCTATTAAAACCTCTCAGACTCTTTGAAACTGTGACCCCTTATACTCAGATAAGCTTATTTGAATCTCACATTATCACTATAAAATAGGAAATATTTCTAAATTGCCATTTTCCACATAAAAAAATGAGCAGCTCTGGGAGGTTAAATGACTAACACAAAAACACACAGCTAGCTGCGATTCAAAATAAGAGCTTTTGCCTCTGATGTTCATAACAATGCCAGTAACTTAGATTCTTGTTATAAACATATCTCCTCCTTTATTGATTTTCCTTACCCTACTCATATGGTAAACGCTTCACCTATATCATATATATAAATTTATTTTTTACTCCTAAAATGAAGCCATCCTAACATAAACCTAGAGTATGAGTTTGTTTCAGTCATTACTGTATCTGTTTTCTGTTTTAGATTGTCAATTCATAGAACCAGAGTTAATATCTTTGAAAAGCAGGGTAAGCAGTTTTCAGTATCAAGACAACTAATGGATAAAGATGGGGTCAAGTCAAAAAAAGCAGCATGCTGCAGGGCGTGAAAGCAGCAACATGGGAACCAAACCTATAGGTGTTCAAATCCTAAGTGGGCCATTTACTAGGTGTGCAATAGTCAATAAATTAGCCTCTCAAAGCATCAGTATTAAGGGAGGTAATGTAATAAAAGGACTTAGCACAAACATAGCATGGAGTAACTTTTCAGTAGATTTAATGACGATCAATTCTTGTACCAAAAGGAAAAAATTCCCCTTATCATACTTAGCCTTTGTAACAAAGAGAGCTTTCTGTTATCTGTTCAAGGAAAGGAGACTTTTGTACCATTATTCTATATTGGTATACCATCTCTTGCATTGTAAAAGCTTTTCCTCAGTAGTGGTGAAGTCTTGCAATATGCATAGTACTTTGTAAAGCACATTTACATCTGTTTTGGCACCCGACCACCCAAAAGTTCTGTGAATTTAGTTTATAATTTATCGTCGTCATCATCATCATTTCCATACATAAAATGAACAAATTGAATTTAGAAGAGATAAAGAAATATGCTCAAATTTTTATGCCCACAAAATGTAAACCCAGGCCTCATATTTTTTCTTCTCACCAAATCGGTTGCCAACATGTTTCTTGCCTGTCCAGTTTTTGAGGGTGCTGAATGCAAAATCTGACATGTATAGCAATGAATAACCACAGCAAAATCAGCAGTTAGTTTTTATTAAGCTTACACATCTCATCATGCTAATTGATTTCAACAGAATTCACTTCAAACAGAATTTTGTAACAGGGGAAGAAATAAATAACAGGAGAGAATTCTTCAGCACATCTTTTGTCAGCCTGTGACAAAACAGTTGAATATAACGACTAAATTATTTAATCTGTTCCTTGGTCAACCTCAGTACCACATTTTCAGTTACTGTTTTAAGACTCCCAAAATGTAGTTGCAGACATTTGTTTGAAGAATATGATTCTCAATTCACAATAACATAATTAAGATGTAATGGTATTGAAAAGAAATCCGAACTATTCCCTTTAGCCAGTCATCAAGATGCAATGTAGAAATACGATTATGTAGAACCATAAACATGTTCTACTTCATTCATCTTCACTTAGTTGATATCTATTCAGTCAGACTTTCTCGCACCATTAAAAGTTTTAATAGAGTGTACGGTTATATGTGACTTCTCTACAGACTCTTAATCTGCAGCAATCATCCGCTGAAATCTCTAAATCCTCACAAGCCTAGTTTTCATTTTTCTTTAAGTATGTAGCCAGTGTTATACATTTTAAAAGGGCATAAAATCAACCACATTCTTTGTTTCTTTTAGAGAAATGTGACAGTTAAAATTCTCTGCTTCTCTCCTTTGTCTCTGTTGCACATTCATGATATTTTGAAATCTAATCTAATCCCCTCAATTCACAGATGAGGAAACTGAGACCAGAGAGGTGATATGAGTACAAACCAAATAAAACAAGAGCATGGCAGTTAGAACTTTTACCCAGGTCTACCAATTTTAAGAGCAACGTGTTTTCCGCTACCATATTTTCTCAAATTAAGGTAAGGAGGACTTAGAAACTTTCACAAGTGGGGCTACTGAATGCCATATTAATACTTACAATGTTTTGGTCTTGGACATAACTAACATATCTTCTTAATTATTTCTTGTTTGATAAGCTCTGTCCCTTCTTTACCATATCGAAATCCACCAGAGATGAAAAAAAGAAGAGAGGTTACAATCAAAAGGGAAAGAAAAACAGAAATTAAAAAAAAAAAAAACCCTATGTACATTTGTATCTTGCTCAATAACAGTTGGCTGATTTAGGCTGATTGTTTTAGAGCAAAGAAAAACAATAAAATGACAATTACGAAGAAAGTTTAGACATTTTTGGAAAATACATTGTTTCTGATAATATGGAAATGGTCAAAAGCAGTAATTAAAACAGCATGGGCATGAGTGTTTTCACTGTATGTGGGGGTGTTGTGTGTGTGGATAGAGAGATGGATGGATAGGTATGTAGACAGATAGATAGGTAGCCAGAACTAGAATGGAACAAGCCAAAACAAAATGAGGGCATTACAATTATGTTTCAGGAAAATCCTGGGACAGTATAGAAAAACCACTCTATAGACTGAGACGGATCTAAGAGACCAAAGAATGACTCAGACGAGTCTAGCTTGGCGAGTAGATGAGTGTATTACAGGTTACTTACACAGAGCACTCACTTTTGGGTGACACAGGAATTCTCCAGGTAATGAGATCTGTACCTCCTACCTGTGGTATTGCCTTAAATCCATTTCCAGTGGGTGACGCAAAGCTCCTTTATTGTGTTACTGCCTGTTTACTTTGAAAAAAATTAAACATGTGGAATACAATCATTGCGTGCCTTCATACAATGCATGTCATGCTAATAATATTGTAATTTTCCACTAGGTAGAGATTTTAGTATTATAATTAGCTAAAGTGTACTGTAGAACAGTTAAAGCTGTTAGGGCTGGTTTAAGCCAGTCGCCTCAAGGAAGTGCTGAGGCATATATCATGTGCCTTGCAGTTATCTTTGGTTTTCACTTAATCTATTTGGCAATAATTTTGTTGAACACTCCCAGGTAGCACAGTGTTAGTCTTTTTGTGATGGGAAATTTTGTATTTTTCCCTGAGATTGCAGGTAAATTTATCCAACTTTAAAATGTTGCCCATCATTGCTGTAATGTACACTAAATAAAATTAACATTAATTCCTTCAGAAATATTTTTAAACTTTTTTGAGGCAGGGGCTTCTATATAAAGAGATTCATTGATGGTTCACTTAATTATCTATGAATAATGTTATTTTATGTTCTTATAATTATCAAAGGCCTGAGGAAACATGAAAAGAACAAAGCAGAAAAAAAAAGCTTCCACATTTGCTAAAATAAAATTTATGATGAGAATAGCTAGCTCCATAAACTTTTTTCAAAACAAAAGGATTATAAGGTCAGAGAGCAAGATGGCCAAATAGAAACACGCAGTGATCATCCCTCTGCCTGAACGCCAAATTCAAGTCCTATCCACATAAACAAACGCCTTTAGAAGAACCAAAAATCATACTTTCTGGTTTTAAGATTGTATTAAGGGAAAAGGCACTAAAGAGGCAGAAAGGACAATCTTGCCACCCCTCCCCTGTCCCCTAGCAATGCAATGCCAGTACCCCAGGTGGAGAGAGAATCTGTGTGCCCCAGGGGGAGCGGGAGGGAGGTGAGTGTGAGACCTATATTGAAACCCAGGACCACACAAGGGAGAACACAGCACAGGGAAGAATTCTGCCTGTGCCCACAGGGGGAACATTAAGACCAGCCCAGCCAGAGAAAAATCCTCTGCCCCGAAACCCAAGTTCCCTCTGTCCCCACCACTGGCTGCCAAAAGCAGCCTTGGGCCTGGACTAAATTCATAAGGCAGTCAGGCCACGAAGGCTGCAGCCTTTGGGCTATTCTGGTGTCTTTGCTGGTTCGTAGTCAGTGGACTTGGGGGGCACAAGACCCAATGAGACACACCATCAATGGTGGCCAAGCCAGTGTGTTACCCCTTCCTCCCACCTACAGGCATTGCAGCTCAGGGAGTCTTCTTCCACTTTGGGAAAGGAAAGGAAAAAGTTCAAAGGACTTTGTTTTGCAGCTTGTGTACCAGCTTACCCACAGTAAAATAAAGTACTAATCAGAGTCCTGAAACCCTTGATTCCAGGACTTACTTCCTGAAAGGCATTTCTGGACCCCCCCTGAGCCAGAAGGAAACATGCTGCCCTGAAGTGAAGGGCCCATTACTGGCAAGATTCAACACATGCTAATGAAAGGGCCCTTGAACTTTGAATAAATATCAGAGGTAGCCAGGCAAGTCACCACAGCTTTGAGTGAGACTAGGCTTGTAGCCAAATGACCTGGCACTGGTGGCCACAAAGCAGTGCCTACATCACTGGTCCCCCCAACTCCAGCATCTTGGCACAGAGAGTGAGGGAAGAAAGTGAAAGTCTCTACCTGGAAATCCAGGGAATTCTCCTCTATATTACCCAAGGCCACCAACCTGGTACAACCAGGTGTCTGCAAGAGTCATTAAGGGGCTTGGGACAACCCCCGTGCTGATGTGGCTGCACTGACCAAAGAGATAGATCACAAACCTCAACTCCTTTTGAAACTAGAAAGGCTTCTCAAGAAGGACAGGTTCAAACAAATCCAGACAGTGAAGTTTAAAATAAACACCTAACTCTACAAGGCCAGACATCGATGAACATCCACAAGCATCAAGCACACCAAGGAAAATGTGACCTAACCAAACAAACTAAATAAGGTACCAATGACAAATCCTGGAGCAATGGAGATATGTCGCCTTTTGGACAAACGATTCAAAACAACTGTCCTGAAGAAGCTCAATGAACTTCAAAACAACACAGAGAAAGAATTCAGAAGCCTGTTAGAGAAATTTAACAAAGAGATTGACATAAAATATAATCAGGCAGAAATTCTATAACTAAAAAATTCAACTGACTGAGAAATGTATCAGAGCCTCTCAAAAGCAGAACTGATTAAGCAGAAGAATTAGTGACCTTGAAAACAAGCTATTTGAAAATACATAGAAAAGAAAAAAAGAAAAAAAGAATAAAAAAGAATGAAGCCCACCTACAAGATCTAGAAAATAGCCTCAAAAGTGCAAATCTAAGAGTTTATTGGCCTTAAATAGAAGGTAGAGAGAGGGGTTGGGGTAGGAACCTTATTCAACAAAATAATAACATAGAACTTTCCAAACCTAGAGAAAGATATCAATATTCAGGTACTGAAAGGTCATAGAATACCAAACAGATTTCACCCAAACAACACTACCTTGAGAGGTATTTAATAATCAAGCTCCCCAAAGGTCACTGATAAAGAAAAGGTCTTAAAGGAAGCAAGAAGAAAGAAAAAAAAAAAAAAACATACAAAGGAGTTCCAATATGTCTGGCAGCAGACTTTTCAGTGGAAACCTTACAGGCCAGGAGACAGTGGCATGGTATATTCAAAGTGCTGAAGGAAAAAACCGTTAACACTGTAATATTATATGCTGAAAAAATGTCTTTCACACATGAAGGAGAGATAAAGACCTTCCCAGAGAAACCAAAGCTGAGGGATTTCATCAACACCAGATGTGTCCTCCAAGAAATGCTAAAAAGTTTTCTTCAATCTGCAAAGGACATTAATGAATGATAAGAAATGATCTGAAAGTATATAACTAACTGATAACAGTAAGTACACAAATACAGAATACTCTATTGCTTCTGTTGCTGGAATTGTGGTGCATACACCACTTATATCTTGAGTAGGAAGCCCAAAAGACAAACATATCAAAAATAACAACTTTTTAAAAAGATAGATAATTTTAAAAGATATGGATGGAAACAATAAAAAGTTAAAAGGCAGGGTAGTGCAGGGGTCAGAATTAAAAGATAGAATTTCTGTCAGAATTCTCCTTGCTTGTCTATTCATTTGATTGTTTGTATGCAGAGTTGCCATATGCTTAAAATAATTGGTTATAAAACGTTATTTGCAAGCCACATGGTAACCTAAAATCAAAAAAACTGCATCAGATACACACACATAAAAAAGCAAAAACTACAACACAAACCAGAGAAAATCTTTTTTTTTTTTTTTTT
>RJWJ010012474.1:0-41968 GCA_004363605.1 Indri indri | reverse complement strand
CTTCTCTCCTGCCTGGACTAATGGCGGGAACCTAAGCCCAGGTTTAATATGCTGGGGCGTGTGTGTGTGTGTGTGTGTGTGTGTGTGATCTGTGTCCATTGGCCTGTCAGGCAGGAGTGTTGGGGAGGGGGCTCTGGGGCATTTTTGGGGTTTCCTGTCAAATGCCCTACATCTGCACCTTATCCAGTAGGCTTGGAGCTGGGGAGGTTTGGGTGGGCTGGGGGAAAGCTGCCTCCTCCCAGTTCTCCAGTGTGTCCGCCCAGTGGGCCAGAGTGCCCTCTGATCTGTATCACTCTGCTCACGGCTTGCCAAGGTGTTGGCTAAACACGGATTAGAGCTGATCAGCTTGTTACTGCGTGGCCCCTGTCCCCACTGTGCCTGACACATGGTTCCAGGCAGATTTGGTTTCTGTGGCCTTGAGATGCACTCAAAGTCTGTTTTGCAGCAGTGCGACTGTCAGAAAGGGTGACAGCCTGGCATGTCAGAATTCCTGGTGTCTGAGGAAACCGCTTCTCCTGCCCTGTGGGATCAGTGCTGGAACGTGGCCTGCTCTGGTTTAAGGGAAGGGGTTTAAATTAAGGTCACTCTGAAGTAGTAGTGGACGTTTGGGGCATGGCCATCCTGGTCCCTAGTCCCCCAAGGCTCAGGGAGAGACTCAGCCAAAGCTGTCACAGAATCCTCTGCTGTCAGACCTGGAAGGGACCTCAGGTTGTCTAGTCCAACTCCCCTCATTTGCCAGGAGAAGAAACAGCCCAGAGAGAGGAGGTGACTTGTCCAGGGCCATCGACGAGTTGAGTGAAGACCAGAGCCCACGTTCCGAGTCCTGGCCCAGTGCTCCCCCCTTGCTGGGCCTGTCTCCAGTCAGTGCTTAGTTATCCTCGTTAATGAAAGAGAAAGGTGGCATGGAAATCCCAGAAGTCATGGTATTTGTGGTCAGAGATTTTCCTTCCTGATGGCACTTGACCCTGGCTCATTTGCAGCCCCTGCTGTGCACGTAGAGGTTCGCTGTCCTGACACCGTCGGGCTCCCTGAGTTCCTGTGAACTCATTGTCGGCGCTGAATTATTCTGAGCTCTGTTCTCTAACATTCATGGCGTGGCCGCGTGCTCTCCCAGGCTTGTGTTTTGTGCCATTGGGACTGCAAGCTTTTCAGGGGCTGGGGCCTTTGCCTCCTATTCCTTTTGGGTTCCCGGGGTCTGGGACAGTCCCGAGCTTCTCGAGGCTGGGTAAGTGTTTGTTGGGTAGAGGACAGCAGAGAGGAGGCAGGGCAGAGTGGGGGCGCCCAGCCATCCTTGTAACTTGATGTGGTTTTTCTCCTGCCTGTGACCAGGGTGCAGCATGTGCAAGAGGATGATGCCACATTTCCAGAAGGCTGCCACCCAGATGCGAGGCCACTCTGTAAGTGAGGCACTGCGTGACAGGCAGGGCTGGGTCACTCTCGGACGCAGTGGGGGAAGGGTGCTGGGGGCAAGGTGGAGAGGGAAGGTTTTGAAATGGTGAGGGTGGCTGATCCTACTGGCCCTCTACTGCTGAAATGAAGCCTCACCTGGGGCTCTGTGAAGGTTGAGAACGCCCCCGAGTTGCTGGGACCAGGAGGGTTTGGCACCTTTCGAAGGCCAGTGATAAAATAGTCAGGAAACCAGCAAAGACACACACGTGGCATTGCTGGGAGGCCAGGAACCAACGGCAGAACATCAGGGGTCTGGGGTTATTGGAACTGGGCTCCAAAGTGGGCTGAGGCAGTGGCTGGGGAGCCTAGTGGCAAAGAACAGAGTACAGTGACACCAGAGTTGGACCAGAATCACACAGCAGGCTCACAAAGCCATGCCTGTCCGGGCTTCCCAGGCTTGTGGTTCCTGTGGGCTGGGAAGAAAAAGGCAAGTCCAGATGGGGAGCAGGAGGGCCGAGAAGGCAGGCGTTCTCCAAGGAGGGAGTTCAGGGGAGTGGAGGTGGACAGAGCAGAGACGAGTGTGGCTTAGGGAGAGCCAACTTTAAGGGACAAGAGAAGGAGGAGGAACCCCTAAGGAAACTGGCATACAGAGAAGTAGAAGCAATTGGATGGAACAGAGAGGTAAGAGGTAGCCTGGGGCATCCAGGAGTGAGAGAAAAGAATGGGGGTGTCAGAAGTCACCCAGAGGGGCTGAGGATCAGACACTGAATGCTGCCTGGTCACTTTGTGTTCCTTCACCCTGCCAGACTTCTTTCTTCTGTGCTATATGTCTGTCCGTATTTTTTTTATTGTGCTAAAAACCACATACCATTACATTGACCATTTCAACCATTTTAAAATGTACAACGTATTATAATATTTGCATTGTCGTGCAGCCAATCTCTAGAACTTTTTCTTCTTGCAAAACTGAAATTCTATACCCACTAAACACTAATTCTCCCTCCTCACTCCACCCCTGCCATGGTGAACACCTTTCTGCTTCTGTTTCTATGATTCTCACTATTTTGGATCCTTCTTATGAGTGGAATCATGTAATATTTGATCTTTCGTGACTGGCTTATTTTGCTTAGCATCGTATCATCAAGGTTCATCTGTGTCGTAGCATGTCACAGGATTTCCATCTTTTTAAAGGCTGAATAATATTCCCCTGTATGTATTAATATATGCCACATTTTCTTTATCCATTCATCTGCTGAATGGGTTGCTTCCAGCTCTTGGCCACTGTGAGCAATGTGCAATAGATATGAGTGTGCAAATATCTCTTTGAGATCCTGCGTTAATTCTCATGGATCTGTTTGTCCATTTTTGCACTCACCCTGAGTAGCAGAAGTGTTTTGTTTTGGTGGCAACAGGAAAGAGCTGCTGACTCCTCTAGGGAGCATGGAAAAATCTATATACCTTTCATGAAAGGTTATTAGGAGGGGCCATCTCGATGGGGCTGGCCAGAGTCCCATAGAGGGAGATCTGAGGTCTTGAAACTGCATCCTGATATTTATGGATCAAATTAAGTGGTGATTAGCTCAAAGTCAACTTAAAAAGTTTAAGTGGCAGCACCTGGACATGGAGAAGGCCCTGCTAACCAGCTGCAAGATTGGGTTGCAAAGAACCAAGTCTTTCTCTTTTGACCTCATTGTGTGGGACACCAATGTCCTGTTTGTTTCTCACTAATGAATTTTTAGTAACTTGCCTGGAGATTTTTGGCCTTGGGGCACACATACATCACTCCAGGGAAGTTTCACTTCACATTTTTGGGGCCTCAATAGATACCATATTCTAAGATTATTTAGCCTGGAGAAAAGACTTAATTACCCACTGTATTCTCCCTGCCTGCACCCGCATACACTTACAAAACCGCTCAGCTCAACTTCCAGTCTCTGTGGTGCTGTGAAAGGTAAATAGCTCCAGCGCCCAGTCGGATCACGAATTATCCTGGCCGGCCCCGGTGAAGCAGAAGAGGACTTGATGTCAGTTGGGTGTGTTATCATGGACCGTTCTCAGCCTATGCCGCGTTCATGGCCAAACAAACTCACTGTTCCTCCGGGCCTCTCCCATGCTGCCACAGAGCTTGTCCCTGCCATGCAAAGCCAGGTCTGTCCTTCTTTGCTTTTGTTCCAGATCACTTTGTTCACTGTTTGATACGGATTATATGTGAGCTTCTTGGGTGTAGAAGCTGTGTTCAATTCATGTCTATTTCTTCAGCACATAGCACAGGGCCAGCTAATCGTGGGTATCCAATACATGCTGATGAATGAATGAATAAGTGTGTGGCTCATCACTCCTGGGTGTGCTTTATTTTAAGCTCTATATGTCTATTAAGTGGCACTTCCCCCCCCTTTAAAGGAATTCAGAGCATTAGTTATTAAGGACAGAGACACAGTGGGAAGGAAGTTTGTTGGCTGGGGACCTTCCCTCTTGGCCCTGGGCTCATACCAGGCTCTTTTACAGGGTTAACCCTGAAGAGCACATGTGTTAAGAATACCTGCTTCTCCTGCCTGGGCCCAGGTCTAGAAATATAGAAGATATCCCTTCCAATTCCCTTGACAACATTACAGAAAAGTCAGGGGGGTTGTCTGTGAATCTGGGCAAGTCCAGCTGTGGCCAGGTGTTAATTACCTCAGCCTAAGGCATCTGGGTTGTGTGAATTCATGTTTTCTTGCTTGTGTATTTTCTTGATTGGGGTTTTTAAAATTGTTTTCCCCTTAGTTTCTTAGAAAAGCACCTTTTGAGAAGTTCTAACCCTTTCCCAGCCAAATAAATGGAGAAGGACACTGGCCAACACGGGCACCGCCCACTGTAGGAGGCCTCTGGGGGCCAGGCCAGCAGCTCCCCAGACCCTGGGGACAGGGCTGGAGGGGTTGGGCAGCTAGAGGTGTCGATTGCTTTCTATCTTCATGCATAGAGAAGAGACAGGATTAACAGATGGGCTGCTACTCCCCGGAAATCAAAGCTCACCCCTCCTCACTGCTGAAATCCACCTGGATTAGGGCCTCCTGTCTCCTCTTCATCTCCATCATTTTTGAGCCATTTTTGGCTGGCTCTGTCTATGGCAAGGGTCAAAAATCTTCCCTCTCTACAAATTTCTTGGGAGGTGTCCAACCCAATGATGTCATTGAGAAGGAAGCCAAGCCAGGTCAGGATGCACAGCCTTTACTGTTTGCCAGACTCAGTTCTGTCCCTGTTTGGCTGTCATTGGCATCTGGTGAATCACTGGGGTCTGTCCCATCTACCTCTGCTAATTGACTTCCGCAGCAGCAACCGTGCCGCTCCCTGTCCCAGAGCTGCTGCAGAACAAGCCCTGTTCCTGTCTGCCTCCTCTTCCCAGCCTTTTGAACCTTGCCCTGTCCTTTGTTGACCTTGGCCATGATGGGCCAGTCTGGGTATAAACACCATGAAATGAAACCATCAATGTGACAGATTTGTACAGACCAGGCTCTGGTGCTGCCTGTCGCTAACTGGCTTGGAGACCTTGGGTAAGCTCCCCAGGTGTGGAGCCCACGTTTCCGTCTGTAAGATGGAGATATGGTGCCAACCCTGCCCACCTTGCTGGGTCATCGTGAGGAGCAAATGGGCTGTAACCTGCAGAGCACCTTGTGGATACAGATGAGTGACCCCGTAGCTGCCCCGTGTTCCTCCTGATCACTAAATGGGGGTGCTCCCAAGGTTCTGCTTTCCTTCTTACTAACACATTGGAGCAAGGGCTTGTCTCATTGTGGTCTGTCCCTCTGTGGAGCCCAAGTCTTCCCCCAAAGTGCCCGTAGCACGTGTCAGGTAGCTTGTTTCACATCTCAGTCTGGATTTTTCCCTGTGTCCCAAATGCAGGATGTCTAAGATAAAAGTCATTGTCTTTCCCTCTGCCAGACAGCCAGCTTTCCTTCAAGACCTTCCCAAGTTCCTGGGCTCTCCACCCGCCTCGCCCCTTTGCTAGGGCATTGTCATGGGTCTCTTCTTCACACCCCCTCTGACCTCTCCTTGCCAGCACCTGGGGAGCCACACTGGCTGGTTGCCAAAGGCTGCTGACCCACAACTTTCCCCTTAGAGCTCCTCCTTTCTGCTTCAAAAAATGCAGCTGGGTGGTAGTTACTTTCTTACTTAGAAACCCTCAAGAGCTCCCTTCACCTCCAGAATGAAGTCCCGATTTCTTAGATGTTCAAAGCTTTTTCCAGAGCGCCCCCAGCTACCTGGCCCAGTCTGCTCTCTTACCTCTTCCCCTGTCTGTGTATCCTGCAGTCCATTTGTTGGGCCACATCTGGCTTTGCCTTGCCTCCATTTCCCCTCCTGGGTTGTCTGTTGAAGTCTTAACCTCCTTTGAGCACTCGCTCACATGCCGCCCACCCCGTGAAACTTCCGTGATCTTTCCTACAGCAGGGCTGCACACATGTTCAGGGAGGGGTTGCGGCCTTACCTTCTCCGTACATTGAGACCAGGTGTTTCACCTCATTTGGCTTCATAAACTCTAACTCCAAAAAGTGTTTATACATAGTTGTTCAAAAAATATGTGTCTCGTTAACTAATAGATACCTCCAAAGTGGCACAAAAGTACTATACAAACTCGAAAAATTGAGAGTTCACTCCAAGCCAAGGGGGTTTTGCCCAGGGAGGTGAGATTTGATTTGCCTTAAAGGATGGATGAGTCTCTGGTGGTAGCCAAGAGGTGGGGAATGGACATCCTCAGCAAGAGGACAGGAAGGTGCAAAGTGGGGGCCAAGAAAGAACAGTGAGTGTTCTGGAAATGTGGGCAGAATTAGAGAGCCTCTTAGAAGTAGTAATAAAAATAGCTGATGATTTTGAGTGCTGTGGAAACTTGTATTATCTCATTTAATCTTCACAACAGCTACATGAGGTGGCTGCAAATGAGGAAACTGAGATACAGAGAAGCAACTGTGACTTGTTCAAGGAAATGCATCTACTAAGTGGGGAGCCAGGGCGCAAACCCAGTGCTTCTAGCCACTGTGCACTGTTGCTGCTGCACTCGGCGAGGTGCCTGAGAAGGCAGACAGTCCAACTTCCTTCCTGTGCAGAAATCTCAGACTGTCTCATTTCTGGGAGAATAAAACATCTAGACCCTAGCAGGTGTACAATTAAGAGTTTTGTAAGAAAGAAGGATTAAAAAATGAGATAGGGACCATATGGGCTTTGAGTGTGGAGTTGGATTTTAGCCTGTATTCAATGGAATTGAAAGGTTTTGTGCAGGGAAGTGATGTAATGAAGAGAAGGATGTGTAAGATTAATCTTGTGGCGAATGTGCACTGACACGGGGGAGATCAATTAGACAGAAAAAAGAACTTTAAAGCAGACAAATATTACTGGAACAGGCAGCTGAATCAGTCTGGGAAATGAGCAGAATGGCTTTGAGAGGGTTCCAGGGCTTCTAGTAAGTTCTATTTCAGGTTTATTCTCCCTGTATTTTTTGTAGCATTCTAAAATGGACTGAAAAAAAATTGGTGACTTAACAAGCATTTATTGTGTGCCTGCTGTATGCCAGGCATTGCGCTAGATACTTAAAACAGTTGGAAAGGCCAGGCGTGGTGGCTCATGTCTGTAATCCTAGCATCTCTGAGGCCGAGGCTGGAGGATCGCTTGAGGTCAGGAGTTCGAGACCAGCCTGAGCAAGAGCGAGACCCTGTCTACTAAAAATAGAAAAAGTAGCTGGGTGATGTGGCGCGTGCCTATAGTCCCAACTACTCGGGAGGCTGAGACAGGAGGATCACTTAAACCCAGGAGTTTTAGGTTGCAGTGAGCTATGATGATGCCACTGCACTCCAGCCTGGGTGACAGAGAGAGACTCTATCTCAAAAAAAAAAAAAAAAAAAAGAAACAAAAAATTGTAAAGACACATTCAGATGCTCTAGGGATAGAGAAGCCGGAGGCACTGGCAGCTGTCATCACCAGGAAGATCTGGCAGGAAATAAGGAACGTGACAGTTACTGAGCACTGGTCTTGTGCTGACACCTCTGACATGGGTCACCTCATTCAGTTGTCTTCAGAGCTCTGTAATAATCCCATCGCCACACCTTCCCCACAAGGAACCTCAGTGAAGGGGCGTGACTTGCCCAGGGTCACATGACTCAGGTGGAAGCAGTCGTCTGAATCATGTTTATTGCCCACTGAAACCGCTATTTTCATTTTTCTCTTACTATGTGTCCTTATGTATTGTTCAGTAAAACTCAGCTGGGTTTCCTCTCTCTCCTGTAATTGCTGCTGGCTGTTTTGAACTTCCTTTCCTCTCACTTCTATGCTACCCTGCTTTGTGGAACAGTCCTCCTGTGTGTGGCCATTCTAGCTGTGTTCTCCTGTGAGAGCAGATTCAAAGTCCTCTTTCCTGGCTCCTGCCCCCTGCCCCCAGCCCTGGAGAGGAAGGTCCTTGCTTCAGGAAGTGAGCAGTCTTAGGGGGTTCTTTGTTGGGGTTGTTCTTAGTATTTAGCCATGTCATCAGTGACACAGCCACTGAAATTCTCCTTTCCAACTCGGGTTGTGGATATGTGGACCCCTGGAACCAGAACCTGGTTAGAATTCTGAGGTGTGATGGTCAAGCCAGGCTGAGGTGATGGTCAGAGACAGGGGAAAGAGCTGGGGAGGCAGAGCTGGGTCTGGAGGGAGGAGAGTTCAGCAGGAGTCACGGCGCCTCTTTCTCATGTTCTCAAGGAGACCACAGTCTCCTTGGTCACACAGGAGCTATAAGGTCTGAGAACATCACCCATCAAGCCTAGGCAGGCAGACTGCAGGCAGGCCGTGAGGCACCCAGGGAAGTGTCCGAGGACATCGTGCAGAGCCTAAGTGGTGTACAAAAGCCACTTATTTCTGTAACTTAGGAGAAAAGTATACCCTCAGTTGATGTGAGCAGAGAAAAAGGCATAATATATTAGTGTGTTTTGGGGTGGCAGTGATCCCTCTCTAAGACCGGTTTGAACTTGGTAGCAAGGCCAGGTTTCTTCCTCAACTCTCAGAACTGTGGTTCTGCTCCGGATGGTTCTTACTGCAGGCAGGCAGAAGCGGGCAGGCGTATGGAGCACAGCACGGAGCCAGCCGTCGGACTTCTCCAGAGCTCTTCGTCACGACCCCTGGCTGGCTCTGCTGGCCTTGCTTCCCCCTGGCCAGGTGCACCTCAGTCTGCGAGGCTTTGTCCCATATGTCTTTCTGGTGGGACAGCTGGACAGAGAGCACATGGATAAGACGAGGGTATCTGTTCGCCTCTTCCTCCCAGGTGCTGGCCGGGATGAACGTCTATCCCTCTGAATTTGAAAACATCAGGGAGGAGTACAACGTGCGCGGCTACCCCACCATCTGCTACTTTGAGTAAGCCCCCGCCTCCCTTCTAAAGCTGTTTCCTCCCTGGTGGCATTTGTATCCCCGGCTGAGCCCACGTTGCTTCTCCACGTTTCACAGGAAAGGCCGGTTCCTGTTCCAGTATGACAACTATGGGTCCACAGCTGAGGACATTGTGGAGTGGCTGAAGAAGTAAGTCGGGCGCTGGCGTCAGGGGGTGTGTGCTCAGAGGGAGGGGCATCCACCAGGCCCAGAGTGGCCCCCGGGTGCAGAGCTCTGGCTGGGGGCTGGGGAGGAGAAGGAAGAAGGGAGAGAGACTGGCTGTGCTGCCTGCACAGCTGTTTCTGGGGAGAGTCTGGGTCGGGATGGGGATCTGAGTTTAGGTTGCAGCAGTCGTGAGGACTGGGTGTGACTCTGGCCTGATGATCGGACCCTGACTGGTGTGCTGGGTGGGGAATGTCTCCCCTACCTCCCATCTCCGCAGCCTGGAGCTGTGGAGGGGCCATGCCTGTCAGCTCTCCTGGAATAGTCAGGGGTTTTCTGAACACTTTTCAAATCAAGTCCCCCCGCCCCCAGTATGTATCTGATGGATGGAGGTTTTTCTCACCCAGCAGATTAGGTTCGAGAGAGGTTCCACTGCAGGTCTCTTTGAAAATGGGATTGTCAATTGAACGCTTACTTCAAACACGATGGTGCATTAGGTGCTATGAAGCTACTAAGAAATATTCTGATGCCTTAGATTTGCAAAGTGCTGCACCGTTCACCCGCTTCCTCCCACCCCTGACAGATGCTGCTTCACAGCAACCTATGATCCCTGTTTTATAGTGTGATTAGATCCCATAACGCCAAACCTCACCTGGGGCCCCTACCTGGTGCCTGCTTTTGTCCTGCATGTCCACCCAATCACCGTTTCCACCTGTCTAAGCCTTACTGGCGTTCTCATGACAGGCTTGCAGTGTCCCCTTCTGGAAGCCTCCCCAGGCCTCCCGGCATCCTGCTCGCCCTGCCCTCTGTGTGTTGCGAGTTTGGTACTTACCAGCCATTACTGGTTTGTGAATATTTGCACATAGGTCTTGGAATGACAACAGCTAACACTTTTGGGGCTCTACTTTGTGGCCGACACTGTTCTAAGCACTTTACGTGGATTCTCGTTTAATCCTCCCAGCAGTGCTGTAAGGAAGATATTACTGTTCTCCTTACTTGATGGACAAGGTCACTGAGGTGCAGTGAGGAGGGCCGCGCAGCTGAGACCCAGCAGCAGGGCTGAGACAGTCCCCGCTGACCCCGCCCCCAGCAGCCCCCACAGCCCAGCTCGGCCTCCCCACCCCACACCCCCGCTGTCCAGTGGATGTTTACGGATTCCTTATCTCAGGGACACGGTGTGCAAGCCCCAGGGTTAAAGAATTAGTTGTCCAAAGACATGGAGATGAAAGTGTGTCTTTTCAGAATGGGAAAGAGGGTGAATTTTGTACCCAAAACCCCCCCAAGAAGCAAACTGTTAGATTTCCAAAGGTTGTAAATGTCAGTCTTCTGTTCTGCCGACCCCCAAGGGCCCAGGAGATAAGCACAAGTGCTAGCACCATGTTTGCATCATGTCGTCTGTTTCTTGGAAGCATTTTCACATCTCTGTCCCCATGGACTACCTTGTTTCCAGCCCCAGGCCGCTCCCCATTATCCTGTGTTCCTTGCCCTAGCCCAGCCTGCGCTCTCCTCTTCTCCTTTTTCATTTAATAATAAAAATGTCCTTTCCTCCAGCCAGACACATCTCACTCTGCTTTGGGAGAAGGTCTCAACAAATAGCAATCTCATTTGTCACCAGAGCATAAAATCTGTCTGCTTCCCTCCCCTTCTCCAACCTTTTCTGGTTTCAAAACACCCTCACATCTTTTTGGAAGGATAAGGTTTGTTTTTTTTTAAAAGAAGTATTCAGAATTGCCTGCTAACCCCTAGACAAAGAGCACATCGATGGCGTTTCTGAGATGGGCTATAGTCTCCCCACTGGAGCCTGCCACCCTGTCCTCCCACCCCTCTTCTCTGAGCACACCCCACCCCGACTCCCCTACAGATGCTGCAGTGACCAGCCTGTACCCCACGGCTGCCTCCACGTTCCTGTCCTGCCCTGGTGCCCCTGGTTCCCACCTCTCCGCCCCCCCTTACCTATGAGAAGGAACCCTCGTTAGCAGCGTGTGGTTCATCTGTAGTCTCCAGGGTGATGGGTGCATGCCAGGAAGGAGGGGGAGAGATCTGGGTCTCCCTGCAGCCTCTCTCCCAACTCCCCACGAGCACTCTGTGTCAGGGCTGCATGGGGCAGGGTGGGGAGGCTGCTCCTCCCAAGGTGTGACTGTGGCCCCCTCCCCCAGCAGGTCAGGGGCAGGGAAGTGACCTCCTGAAGGACTGCTAGAAATGTCGCTCTGCTACCAACTGGCTTAATTTTTAAAAAATCTTTTCTGACTGTAGAGATATTCAAGTAAGATACGTTTATTATAGAAAAACTTAAACACGTAGTTAAAAAGAAAAGCCCTCCCCCCTCCCCATTATCCATATTGTGATATTTTGGTGAATTTCCTTCCAGGTTTTCCTCCTGCACATATCCAGATCTATGTGTGGTTTTTCCCTGTCCCATATATTTTAAGCCTTTACCAGTTTTCCCCAGAATCCTGGTGGGTGGTAGTGACCTCACGTTTCCTGCTTCCATGAGCCCCTCCGTTGGCCCTGAGCTGCTCAGGGTTCTGTGCAGCCAGGTATAGAAGGGTGAGGGTGAATCCAGCCTGGCTGATGCTCAGGACACCCAAGAGAGAAGAACCTACATCCCACCCTCCAGCGAGCGACTCTGGTGGGTGGGCCGGGGAGGGTGGCGCAGGGTGAGGGTGGCAGGAAGCCAGTCCCTGCTGTCTGAGTGTGGGAGGGCTCTGGAGTAGATGCGTTGCTCATGGTGATCGTGCCACTAATGGCCGCGTTTCTCATCCACCCCTCGCAGCTCTGACGCCGCTGAGTTGGGCTCAGCAGGCAGGTAGAGGGGTGTATAAGCAGCAGTGCATTTGGCCCACCCATTTCTGCCTGTGTAGTTTGATACTAACCAGAAGCATGTTGAATTAACACACACCAAGTTGCCTTGACTCGCGATGCTTAGAGTCGCATCTTCTCATCGATGGCACATGCTCCTCCCTCAGATTAGGATTGGATTGTGTGACCCTCCCAGTCCTAGGGAGCCTGGGACAGCTGCTGTCTCCAGACGACGGCAGGGCACATGAAGTCAGGCTCAGGATTGGCAGGGAAGTAAAGTTATCAAACAGCCCCAGCAGTTCTTTAAACACTGGCATTTCCTCAGTCCCATTTGTCTCATTTTGAGGTTTCCTGTTCATGTTTGAATGATTCTTATGATAAGGTTATGAATGACACGCAGGAACATTTGGGTAATACTTGATAAATTTACAAAGTATCTAACATCCATTATCTGCCTTAGATGAACCTGCCTAGATAAAGAAAGGGCTACAGACACACTGTCTCATAGATGTCTGAAGTCAAGTCTGATCGCCTGGGCTCCAGAGTGGAGAAGTGGAGGAAGCAGGACTCGGGCTTTGACTCCCAGTTCGGCTCTTTCCCTCTCACCTGCTGTGGACAGAACGTTCTTACTTACGTTGAGATGAAGTTTCTTTCTCTGGAGCTTCCACTTACGAGTGTTGGTTCTTCTCTTCAGGGCCATAGAAAAGAAATCTTCGTTTCTCTCCTTGATACAGTCTGAAACATTTGAAGATAGCCACTGTGTTCTCTTATGTCTTCTCTCCGAGTTAAACACCTCCAGTTCTTTTAACCATTTTTCTCTCATTGTCATTTTTTCAGCAAGGATTTGTTGGGTGCCTGCTGTATGTTAGGTGCAAGCGGTACAGAGATGAGAGAGAGCTTCAAGGAGCTCACCGTCTTGGGAGCAGACAGTAAAAAGTGTCACGCAGTGTCTGGGGCTCGGACTCCCACTCAGCCCTTCTCTTTCCAGTACATCCGTCTCTGGCACCCAGCCCTCAGTCCTCTCCAGAAAGGAAACTTCCAGTTGTCTCCTGGGTGGTGGGGGGTGCCTCCCAGGTCTGAGGGTCCGACTGCTCCAGTGTTCAACTAAAGCACCTGTTTGGAGCCACGGGCTGCGGCCCTGCTCCAGGAGTGGTGACCGGGCCTTTCAGAGCCTCAGTCTTTGCGTGTGAGCGCGGTTCCTGGGCCCCTGCCCCGCCCTCCCCGCCCGGCACCTTGGGTGTCTGCCCCCCGTTTTGCCAAGTCAGTTTTCTAGCTTCTAAAATTGCACTGACCTCTTTTTCTCCCTTCTGCTTTGTCTTTATTGTTCTTTTTGCTCCTGTGGGTTCATACTTAAAAAAAAAAAACTTCTGAATTATTATTGTAGTAATTTTAGAACGTATTCTCCTCTGTGTTTAACTGGTAGTTTTTCTGGCTTTATCATTTGCTTGTACTCCTGCTAAGCCCCAGCTTCTCCATCCCGTGTTCATGTTCTTGCTGGGTTTTTTTTCCATTTTTATTTTAATTTTTGAATCAATTACATTCACGTAATTCAAAGAAAAATTTTAAGTGCTTAAAAAATAGACATTGAAAAGTCTTGCTTCTGCCTAATTCCTCCTTCCCCTCTGCCTGCCACCCCCGAGCAGTTCCAACCTTGACTAGTTTCTTGTGTGTTCTTAAAGTGTTTCTTTATGCAGATACAAGCACATAGGAATAAGTATATTTTATCTCCCCCTTTTTCATGTAAAAGCTAGCAAATTCTAGACTGTCCCGTCCACCCCCAGCTGTGTCCGTGTCATTGTCCTTCATAGCGCTCCACCCTCCCTAGCGAGGGGGGACCGAACTTTAACACCCCCCACTACTGACGAACACTGGGTTGTTTCCAGTCTTTGCTACGGCAGATAGTCTGTAGTAAATACCTTCGAATGCACATACTTTGTACACGTGCAGGTGTATTGTAAAGACAAATTTCCCTGAAGTGGAACGGTGGTGTTTTGAGGGGTCAGTGGTTTGAGCCCAAGTATAGGAACCTAGATTTCGTGATGTTTGCCTGGGAACATTGTCTGGCTAGCGGCTCATTCCAGAGCTGGGTTTTGCCGCCAGACCTGTCTGACATTGGGTATGCATGGGCTGGGAGTGATTTGCCCTCTCCCTGCCACTTTCCATTTCTCGGGACCAGGGAGGCTGTGGCTGCCGGTGGGGCCTAGTCAGAAGCGCCAGAGTGGGTTTTTGAAGATGACACCAAAACCCAGGCTTCTGTGGGGGGTAGAAAGGTGGGGGCGGCGGTGGCTGATTCCATTGTGTCAGCTACATTGCTCTTTCTGATGAATTTCCAGCCCTGGCTGCTGGAACTTTAAATTTTTTTCTCCTGTAGGCTCTCAAAGGCAGGAAACAATGGTTGTCTTTTCACATTTGTCATCCTCAAGGGTTTTTTCAAAGCTGCAGTTAAGGTGCCCTGGCAAAGGTGCTTGTGGCAGTAAAGCAGCAGGGAGTTTGTGTCACTGCAGTATTGTCCTGAATTTGGGAGCAAGGGAGGGCACCTGCGAGCCTCCCCTCTTCGTAACAGCTGGTGACATAGATATCAGCCCCGGTCACACTGTGGAAAACAGGCCCCAGAGAGGTCAGGCAGCTGCCTAAGGTTTTGCAGCTGAGGGCTGGTAGAGCTGGTTTGGCCTTTGGGAGAACTGGATGAGATGGTTCTTGGCCTCTGGGGAGGATCCATGACATAGGGTATGCTGTCACAGTTAGGATACCCCCAGCCTTGGTGGCTTCCCTCACCGTGACCCAGGCTAGTCAGTGAACGCCCCTGCACCCCCACATGGCAGCTTCCCCTTGCCCAGCCCAGATTTGGTCTTTCTCAGATACCTGGCCTCTCCCTGGCCGCCTCGCCCCCTCCCCTCTATTATCCCGTTCTCCTTCCACTGCCCTCTGGGTGGTTGTAAACACAACTGTGAGCTTTTCCAAAGGTCACTTTTTCCTGTTGCTATTTATTCTTGCCAGGCTGCTAAAAGTTTGAAGTAGCTTCAGAAAGCTAACAAGCCCCCAAATTCCTGGGGAGAAGCGAGATTTCTTGAGCTACCTAGAGAGCTATAACTAAAAGCCACTATTTGTAACAGGACATCTGCTAAGTGCTTCTCTGCGGCTTTGTGGGGAAGGTGGAGGTGGGCAGGGCCGCACCACTGATCCCACGACTCCTCCACGGGGGCGGTTTCTGGCTTGTTAAAGCCCAGGCCCCTGGAGTGGGCCGTGCCAAGCCAGTGGGGGCTTTGTGTCCGGGGGCTGGATCTTGGAAGGGCTGCTCGGGCCCCGGGGCCTGCTCTGAGCTCTGCCTGTTTTTGGTCTTCCAGTCCACAGCCGCCACAGCCCCAGGTCCCCGAGACTCCCTGGGCAGATGAGGGCGGCTCCGTTTATCACCTGACCGATGAAGACTTTGACCAGTTTGTGAAGGAACACTCCTCTGTCCTCGTCATGTTCCACGCCCCATGTGAGTGGAACTTTGCTCTTCCGCCTCCACCTGCCCGCTCTCAGTAGGACGGGCGTGCTGCTTTGGATGTGAGTCCAGCCAGCACTTACTTGTTGGTTGCCAGGAGCCATGCTGAGCCAGGGGATGCAGTGGTGACAGGCCAGGTCCCCGTCCTCACCATGCACAGGGCCCACCCTGCATCACTGTGGAAACAGCATGGCAGTCCCAATAAGGCTGCGTGTGTCCCTTAGCTAGAGCTCAGTGAGGCTCCGCCACCCATGGATCTGAGCAGCTTCCTCCAAGTCAGCATGAGTTGGAGGTATTAGGCCTGAAAGTACCCTTAGATATGATGAGCAGCTGTTGCCCCTCATCCTGTGGGGGGTGGGGGTCTGTACTTGCTGAGTGGGCATGGGGAGCCCAGGCTGGAGCCTCAGATCTTCCCACATCTAGGATGCCTTCTTTCTGCTTCACCTGGTTTCAGTCTCAGCCTGAAACAACCACAGTGAATCAAGGAAGTAAATGCCATAAAATGTGCTTGTAATAGTGGCTGGAAGGCCTGTAGCTCAGGATTTTTCTGGGCCAGTATCCTCCCCATGGAGAATGGAAAATTGACTAGTTGGTTTCCAAGAAGGGGAAGGCTACTCCTGGGAAGAAGAAAGGGCCTTATGAGGACAGGGAACAGCAGCCCGGGGCACAGAGCTGGCTGTAGCCATCTGATGGGTGGTCCTCAGCGTAGCCTGGGGCAGGTGTACGTGTGTGGGGTGCTCTTCTCTTGTAGCCTCCTGCCGGTTCTTTGGCCCAGTGATGGTGGGTAAGAGATTGTGGAGGAGGGAAAAAAGCAAGAAGTAAGTGCTTCACAGATCAATACCATAATTGCTATGTCACAGCGCATAAGGACAGTCTAGTCCATAGAGGCATATTCTGGAATGAGAATACATTATTGATCCTCTTAATCATAAGGGTCCTGTGCCAATAGTTTTGTCACCCTATGGTAATGACAAAGTGCCTTCCGGAAGGATTGTCGCCTTTCATTTTACCCACAGTGCCACAAAGTGAGTATGAATAGCCCCATTTTACAGATAAGGAGACTGTTGCACAGAGAGCTGACATAGATTGTCCACTGCTCTGCGAGTCCTGTACTGCTTTTGACTTCAAGAGCTTTATGATCCAGGAGGAACGAGTCCCTGCCCCTCTCCCCTTCCCCCACAGCACCTGTGGGTTTTGTTCGTCCGGGAACTGTTCATAAGTGTGCTCTTTCTGTGGATTTCCCTAACTCTTCTTTCTTACAAGTGCTGACTCTTGAGCAGATCCAAAAGAAAAGTATTTCCTATGGCTCTTCTCCTTCTGAGTTTCTAGAAAACAGACAAAAAAGACCTAAAGAGTAAGTTTCAAAGACCCTCCAGTCTTGCATGACTCTCTGATTCAGGGCTTTAGGAGGGTGTCACCCAAGTCTGCTAGGGCCTTGGTGAGGGTGTCCCCAAGGTTAGAGGTACCTGCAAAACTGCCCACCGTTAGGCCAGCCAGGCAGCACTGCAGTGGTCTCTCATTAAAATGTGCTCTCCTTGCCCACTGCTGATGGAAGCAAGTCTTGCCGGAAGTTATTGTGTTGAAATCACCCTGCTTGCCTCCCTGAAGGAAGGCTGTTTTCACTTCCCCCTCGGGGAGCTCCAGCTTCCTCACCCCCATGTGTCTGTGCTTCCAGTCAGAGTTAAGAGAGCCCACCGGTCCCTGGCCATTCAAGGCTCTGCGTGGGGGGGTTGATTTCTGCTGGGCTGGCAGAGTGAGCGGGTCAGGGCACAAGCATGCAGTTAATTTCCTGATGAACTGCCCGTTAACACTGCTGTCAGATGGCAATGGCTCTGCATTAAATAATCTCCTCTCTACACACTCCTTCTTCGTCTAGGAGCACGGTCTTTAGCTGGAAAGGGGTGGAATGCACAAGGTTTAAAGGGAGTTCAGAGCTCAAGGCACATGAACTGAGAAGAGAGCTCTTAGCTGCCTGGCTTTGCACCTCGTGCCAGAGTGCTCTGGAGAGCCCCCAGTATCCAGAACCTTCTTTTGTATTGTTTGAGGGACCCAGAGAAAAGGACAAATATCAGGAGGCCAGAGACCAGCAGTGCTGTTCCAGGTTTCCCAAGTGCAGAACAGGTGAACTCTGGAAATCATAATGTTACAGGTGTCAGTCCCAGGCAAAACAGGGAGTGGTTTGGAAACAGACCATTTTGGAGACTTAGAAAAACAAGGTGGGATCTGTCAGTGTAATGCACCATAGAGTCTATTCAGGATTGCCGATGTGCTTCATTTGTTTCTCAGGATAGGATTACTAGCTTGATGAATTAGCATGTCTTTTTTTTTTTTTTTATCAAGACATTTGACAAAGTGAGTTGCTGGTTTCCATCTCCTCAGTACATTGTGACTGCGAATCTGGCCTGCTTCTGTCTAGAGGGTGTGTAGTTTTTTAAATCTGCAACTTTGTTGAAGCTGTAAAAAACAGGGCATACTTAGGCATCAAGGGTTAGAGTTGGAAAAAGGATAGCCAACTAAAGTGTCAAACAATTGCATTAGGATTTTAAAGCATCCCAGTAGAACCGAAATAGTGGGGTTCAAATTAGAAGGCTGAATTCATTTTTATGAGTCTGCTAATTATGAACGTAATGCATGTTCATTTTATAAAGAGATGATGTAGGAAACCATAGAGAAGAAAATTAAAATGGTTCCTGATACTGACGCCCAGGGAGCACCGTGGTCTGTCTTTGCAGTGTTATTTCTATGCACATCGTGAGTGCTCAGTCCATGGTCGTTTCCTTCCTGGTCCTGCTTTGAAAGGCCAGGAAGGCAAAGGGTCTTCAGCTTCCCTCCTGACCTGTACCTGCCCCAGGTGGGTCCTCCCTGGCACCTGTAGATTCCAGAGGTAAGTCACTTGCTTCTCTGCCTGAAACGTCGTGGAGTGCCCGCGCAGCCACACTCCTGGGTTCTTGGCAGGAAGGCACACGGCCCCCCCAGTTGCTGTGTATTATCCATTTCCTGGAGTTGGACTGCCCTTGGGACCTGCACGGGCCCCTGCTCTTGCCCTCGCTTCCCGGCATTCTTGCCACTCGCTCACCACCTCGGCTTCCCTCAGCACCACACTGTCTCCCCTCCCTCCCTCTCCCAGTAGCCCAGTCGGTAGAAGCCTTGCCACAGACTCTTTGGTGGCTTCTACATGTGATGCCTGAGTCACCACTGAGTAAATAAGCACAGGCCAGCCATAGTGCCAGGCCCTCTGCCTAGGTGGGCTCCAGTCCTGCCCCAGGTCTGCCCCACCGCCCTGCCTTCCAGGAGCTGGGCCAGGTGTCCTGGGGAGAGCAGGCCGAGAGTGAGCAAAGGGCTCTGAGAGCCCTGCGTGCAGTGCCATGTGTGGCAAAGCCTGGCCCTGCGGCCCAGAGCAGCCCTTCTGTCGCTCAGCGCTTCCCTTTGTCAGCAGGTCTCGTGCCTGTCCAGCCTCTGCCTCTTAGCATGGGGCCTCGCATGCAGCATCAGCCCAGTACTCATCCTGCAGAGGACAAAGATGGTGTCCACAAAGGGCATGTCAGCAGGACACTGGCTGCTGCTGCCCCATGGCACCTTTCATTTCTTTCTGCAGCGTTGTGTGTGAGAAAATCAGATTGTCTGTTGTCAGTCGTCTTCTCTTGTCGCTGTTTGGCTTTTGTCCCTCTCCATGAAAGCAGGCCTGTGTTAGGCAGGGAAGGGACACAGTGCCATCAGTGGGGGATCCCAGGGAGCGGTGTCCCTGTGGAGCAGTGTGGCTCTCTGCTGGCCCTAAGACAGAAGCTGCGGGAGATGCAGAGCACCCCTGCCCTTCCTCTCTCCAGTCCCGCAGGGATCTCGGAGCCACGCAGCTCTGTCCTCCGGTGCCTCCCGCCCCATGGGCCCCTTTTCCTTGGCAAGAGGCCCAAGACAAGATGTTTTCTTCGCCACAGCTCTCCACCAGCAGGTGTGTGCTGGCAGCCGCAGCCGCCTTCCTTCCAGGAGCTGGGCTGTCTCTGGCAGCAGGTCCCTGTCAGACTCCAGATTTTCTGCCATCACCTTTTCTTTTTTAATAAGCTTTTAACTTTATTTTTGTCTTACTCTCAAAGCGACGTATGATCTTTGTAGAAAATCTAGAGGGCACGGAGAAATATAGATCATCGAGGAAAAAAACTACCTATAATCCCATTATCCAGAGGCAACCTCCTTTCACTTTTTGGCATCATTCTTGCTAGTCTTTCTTTTATTTTTTCCCTTGTTTTTAACTTTTATTAGTTAAATTAACATACAGTAAAGTTGACCCTTTTTTCTTCCCATATATAGGTTTGTGTAACTATCATGCCAAAAAAACACATTGATGCCATCACTTTTATTTTTTAATTACACAAATAATTTAAGAATAACATTAACAGCATTCTTGTTATTAGCCCTGCAGGACTCCAGGGATAGGTGAGAATATAGTGCAAAGAGGGAAAATCCCCTGCTCTCCTTCCCAGGGCTGACCGCTCTAACAGTTGGCAGGATACCCTTCCTTCCGCCCTGCTTCCACCTATGTAACAGGACTTTTGCCTTTTTAAAAAAAACGTAAATAAGATCATTCCCTGATCATTTTTCTGGGATTTGCTTTTTTTTTTTTTTTTTTTTTTTACTTATCAATCAGTCTTTAAAATGTTTTCATGTAAATGTCGAAGTTGGCAAATAAATCTACCTCAATGTTTTTAACCACTGAGTAGTATTTTATAAGTTGGATATGCCATACATTTTAAACCATTCCTGTACTGATAGACATTTGTCTCCAGTTTTTCACTATTCAAGCAACGCAAGGAACATTTGTAAACACATGTAATTGGGAACGTGTCTAAATATTTATGATTACTTCCTACAAGTGAAGTTGCTTGGCCGTGGGATAGGTATGCTTGCTTGAGCTTTGACATAATAGATGCTGCCAAATTGCCCTCCAGAAAGGTTTTAGCCTACCTAGCAATACGTGGCCGAACCTGTGTCCTTGCAACCGTGATACCATCGGCCTTTTATATGTGTGCTAAGCAGGGCAAAGAGCTACACGTCTGCAGCTCTCTGCCCTCTAGGGAGGGTGAGCATCCTTTCATGTGATAATCAGCTTTTCATGTTTCTTCTGTGGACCACCCATTTTTCTGCTGAGTTGTTTGTCTTTTTCTTCTTGACCTAGAACTCTACAATTACGGCTGTGTTCCATGTTCTCTCTCTTAGTCTGTTGCATGCTTTAACTTTGTTGATGGTGCTTTTCATTGTACAAAGCTTTCCATTTTTTGTAGCCGAATAATAGCTATAATATTTAGTGAGCATTTACCATGAATCAGAGATTATTCTAGGCACTTTCCATATGTAATCTTCACCACAAATCCTGTGAAGTTGGTAGGATCATTCCCATTTTTTAGGTAAGAAAAGGGAGGCACCAAGAGGTCAAGAAACTTGCACAGTTCACATAGCCAAAGCAGTGATCCAGAATTAAAACTCAGGCAGTGCTAGAGGCTACAGCCTAACCACTCAACTGTTCTGCCTCCTCCATCCTGAACTCTGAGATTTAGGAATTGCTTAGGAAATCCACCCCTAGGGTATAAAAATAGTGCCCTATATTTTGTTGTAATATTTTTATTTTTTCATTTCTTTCTTTAATATATCTGGATTTTTCATTTGTTTGTTGTGCCAGGTAGGAAGAAGGAATTTAATTTTATTTGTCTTTTTTTTCCCTCACATCTTTTTTCTTTATATTTTCCCCTTAACATTATTTTGTATTTTCATGTTATTAAAAATGCTTTTTGTACATGGTTTTTGTGGTCACATAATATTCCATTGTATAATGGCACCATAAATTACTTAACCAGCATCATAATACTGAATGTCTGAGTTGTTTACTGTATTTCCCATTATAAATCATGCCGCAGAGAACATTTTCATGCATAAATATTTGTCCCCGTGTCAGATTATTTCCTTTGGATAGAGGCCTGGAAATAAAATTTTAAAAGCTTGTTATCTACATTTTGCACTAACATAAAGGAAAAAAAACATACTCTGCACAGGAAGAGGGGCTGTGTGATGAGAATCCGTCAGTGTGTGAGTCTGCCCCAACATGCCTGAGACTGTCGTGAGTCCGCTTTGGCGCGTATACAGTTGGAAGCCTTGAAAGAGCCCTGAGTCTCTGTGTGAAGACATCCGTGTTTTTGCTAGCATTTGTAGGAAAGCCATCCTTCCTGGCTTGCCCCAAGCCATGTTCCAGGCAAGGCAGGAACCAGGCTCACCTAGAGTCCTGGGTACTAACGTGGTACCCTGCCTACCAGTGGGGGAGCTTTACAGATGAATCTGGTTCCCTGGAAAATTCTGGTTCCAGCATCCAGGAAAGCCCCATAGCTGGTCTATAATGAAATCGTAAGTATAATTGAATTTAATGAAATCCAGAGGAATCTGAGGGCTTGAAGTCGACAGGAGGCCAACATTCCCACAGCCAGAAAAGAGCGTGGTGGAGAGTTGATGTGCGGACCACTATGCCAGATCATAAAAGTGAGAGTAAGTGCGCTTACACAGACGATGCAAACCCAACGAGGAAGTCTGGCTGTAAAACTTCATGGCATATCAAGTCACAATCAGGACACTAAACGCAGTGGGCCAGAGCCATCCTCCACTGTCCCACTGTCCACGCAGCCAGGGACATCCTGAAGGCCAGGCCCAGGAGGCTGGGCTCAGTCATGGCCGGCTCTGTCCATCAGCCACAGCTCCCATGACTGGCGGGTGTCGGGGAGGGAGACGTTTGCTCAGCGAGACCTCTTTTCTCCTCTGGGCCTGGGCTGGCTCCTCATCCGAAACTCTGTTTGCGGAAGTTTATTGCTTGGCCTCAGTGTCTTGTTGAGGGAGACAGAGGGGATTGATGCCAGAATGGGAAACTTGAAGGACATCAAGAGAAACTCTAGGGTATGTGTGGGAAACTTCAGAACAACATCTTTAGATGTAGAGGATTTCTGCAGACGTTTTCCAGACCTAGTAAGGAGCAGGGGAAGTGTGTAAATGGTGGGGGGAGGGGAGGGGGTGTGCACAGGACCTGGCTGGGGACTAATTACAGGTATTTAGTCAAATTAGCAACTATTTGGGTACAAGCCATGCCTCTTGCCCATAAAGAATTTAGTCCCGTTAAACCTTTTGTGCACAAATACAAACCTAAACGATCCAGTCCTGAGGTTAATTCATTCAGAAAGTGTGTGGCGCGTGCCATCAGCGTCAGCGCTATGGTGGTGAGTTGGACAGAGCCTCCGTGCCGGTGGAGGGGATGGGCAGGGATCAAGTAAGCAGATTACTGCAGCTCTTTTAAGTACAACTAAGAAATAAAACAGGATATTGGAAGAGAGCATGATGGGCTACAGATGGGCCAGCAGGGGGAAGTCGGGGGGAGAAGCTTTTGTTAAAGCTTCGCGTGTCAGTGACCCGAGAGGTCCCTCCTGGCTCTCCCCGACCCCTCTCCTCCTCGGGTCGCTGAGGTGGTGGCCGCCGCCTGGAAGGAGAGGCTACTTGGCGTCCCCAGCTGGATTGCGGGCCGCGTGTTTCCGTGGGGGCAGGTCAGTGAGGCAGAAACAGCCCTGCGTGGTCTGTGTGCTTCAGGTACATTCCGTGAAACGGGCCTTTGCAGTTGCTCTTGGGGATCGGCATGTGACCTGTGTGTAAAAGTGTTTCTGTGGGGAGTCGTCTGTAACCCTGTGTACGTTTTCCTGGAAAGACGGTTTATCCTGCCCTCGTGATCTCAAAGGCAGCTGGCCCGGGGGCTGCTGAGACCCCCGCGGTGGACAGCCGGGCCAGGCTCAGCCGGGCTGCCCTCCCAACCCAGGGGGTCCTCGGGGGCCAGGAGCTCAGTGGTCCCAGGGGAGCCTTGCCCAGCCCAGGCAGCAGGATTCCACACTGCTGCGTGGGGCACAGGGACGGCCCCACTCCTCTGAGGCTGCCGTCCTCCTGGCTGGGCCTCTGTCCCTCGTCTCTTACTGACTGCCCATGTGTCCTTTCATCTGCCTCCTCCAGGAGGTTTTCTCAAACCCGAGGTCTCCCTAGTCTTCATGTACTAATTGTTTAAGTAGGTCTGTTATTTTCATTGCTGACCAATAAATATTTATCATGTATCTATTAAATGATAGTCCTTTTGCTTCATGTGGAGGTACCAGGTAAAAAAATCCCCAGGCCCCGCCTTTAAGGGGTCTCAGTCTAGAACTTGGCACCCAGCATGAGTGTATAATGCATGTGCACCATGTCCAAGGGTCCCAGGAAGGAGCTGCCCGCTCCCCGGGGACAGGGGGCAGAGGAGCGCCCTTTCTCTACTTCACCTCTTGAAGGCATGGTGTGTGCACCATGTCCCGCTGGGGACCCCAGACCACGGTGCTGTCTGTCACCAGGCTGGAGGATCCCAAGGGCTGAAAGCGTCTCTCCCTATTCTGCATTACAGCCCACAGGCGCAGGGAGCCCCCACATGCTCAGCACTTTCTCCTCCTCCTGCCCACCGGGCATTGTGGAGCCTCTGAGTTGAGGGTTAGAGGTATCCCTCTTCCCTGGGCCCATTTGGGAAGAACCAGCCTATTGGTGCAGCTGAGAGTTATAGCCACTCCCTGAGCTGCGGTCCATCAGGGTCAGTGTCTCTGACCGAGTCATGTCTCCAGTGCTCTGTCCAGAGGAGGGGCTTGGCAGCACTGCCTGGCAGCTCAACGATCAGTTAGATTTTCTGTTGTCATTAAGTGGAGGGTAGCCACTCCGGGGCCCCTTGACCCTGGGAGAGACCAGGTGAAGATGGGCTGAGGCAGCCAGGGACCAGCAGGAATGGAGCGGAGAGATTAAGAAAGAGATAAGTTCATGTCACCTGAAGCTGAGCTCTGCAGGAACAACCCGGAAGGAGACAGGAACTTTCATCCTGGCCGAGGGCTCAGATGGAGGCAGGAAAGCTGATCTGTGGCTCAGAGGGCTTCTCAGACAGAGGGCATGGGAGGCGTCTTGGGAGTTCTCCTCTGATATGCTGGTGTGTGACTTTCTGTCTGCCTTTCTTCTTGTCTTTCTTTTTCCTAACGATCGGTAGTAGAATTGCAGTGCTCTTGCTCCCACACAGTAGCACTCCCCCAGAAGGTTGAGTCACGTCCCGACACCCGCTGAGCCTGGTGTGTACGTGGTCCCGACACAGCCAGGCGCTCACCTTGCGAGCGGCCTCCAGCCTGAGCCAGTAGGGACCTCTCGCCTCCCAGCCCTCCCACATCACAAGCCAGAAAGTGCTTTCTAATAAATGAAAATAATTTACAAATGCTGATGTCTGTCATCTACACAGAGTGCTTGTTTTCTTTTTAATGTATCAAATTCTATTATTTGCGACATCCTGCTGCATTCATGTGGTTGTAAAGGAAAGGGCAAACGATCTTTATCCCAAGAAAATGCCATTCATTTGGAAACATGTCAAACCCCATCATATCATGTGGGGACAATTGGAACTTAATTTTTTCCCATACTTTTGCTTCTGTGAATGTTTATTTCCAGCTCAAGGCCCCAGACTCCCTTCTTCCCAGAGAAGATGATGGTGATAGTAGCATGGTGCCAAGAAGCCCCTGCTGCCTGTGGCCTGGCCACCAGCCAGATTGCTTGGGTCTTCAGCCCAGCTCTGTGACGTGTGGCTGTGTATGTAGCCTTGGGCTATCATCCACCCTCCTGGTGCCTCAGTTCGCTCATCTGTAGAATGAAGATAATATCCTACCTTGAGGGGCTATTGTGCAGATACAAAGCACTGGTCAGTACCTGGCACGCCAGGGCTATATACATGTCACCAGTGTTGATTCTGTGGTTATTTTATTTTTGTCTCTTGAGTACCTTTCTCCAACCCCACCCTACTCCATGTGGATTAGGGAAAAGATCTCCTCTGTTGAGCAGGCAAATATCCTTCTTTCCTGTTAGGTACCCCCAGTGTCTGGGAATCCTTACAGAGGTGGTACAGGACACCCCTGGGCCTGCATGCCATGGGAATGATTTCTCTTGCTGTCTCCCCACAGGGTGTGGACACTGTAAGAAAATGAAGCCAGAGTTTGAGAAGGCAGCAGAAGTCCTCCATGGAGAAGCAGATGTAAGCTTCCTTTCCTGACCCTGCACCATTCTCTTTTAAAGACTCACTGACATGGGGAATCATTACAACAACTGGCCCTGGAAGTCCTGCAGCAGCTCTCCCGGTCCCTGGAGGCCTGCGATACCTCTGTGTCCCCAAGTTGACATGTCTTGGTCAGACAGGTGGGGTGCCTGCCAGGGATCAAGGGGACAGAAGGACTTTGGGGCCACGTCCCCATGCCCATCCAGGTGACCTCTGTCTGCTCCCTCTTCTGGGACCCTGGCTGTTAGGAGCAAGGCCCCAGTCTGCCCAACATGGTTGACAGGGCAGATTCAAAGGCCTCATTTCAGCCCATAAATGAGAAATGATGGACATGCCGATGTTCAGCTGTTCCCTGGGACTGGGAGCCCATAGGACCAGCCACCCCCAGTCAAACTCCAGCAGGTCCAAGATGGGTTGGGGGGGCGGTGGGCAGCATCTGGGCCCCTCTGTTCCGCTAGCACCGTGTCCGAGGCTGTAATGCATGGTTGGCCTTTCCCCCATCCCAGAGCTCTGGTGTCCTTGCAGCTGTCGATGCCACTGTCAACAAGGCCCTGGCAGAAAGATTCCACATCTCAGAGTTTCCTACATTGAAGTATTTTAAGAATGGAGAGAAATACGCAGTGCCTGTGCTCAGAACAAAGAAGAAGTTTATTGAGTGGATGCAAAAGTAAGTTTTACGATCTTGATAGCACATCTTAGCTGCGGGCTGTCAGCCACTGGAGACTGCCTGAAGGAGATGAAGCAAGCTTCATGGCCCACTGTCCTGGGCTCAGGGCCCACAGGAGCCGAGACAGATTTGGCTCCCTAAAGCCACCCCTCATGTGCTGGTCCCATGTCCTGATGCAGCAGGTCATTGGCAGCCCCTTGGGATGCAGCTCTGTCAGCTCCACTAAGCCATGGGTTCCCTTTTCTCTCAGTCTCCTTGGCCCCAGCTCTACCATCTGCATTTTATTCCATCCCCTTGGACAAATGATGGGAACACACAGCTCTTCATGTCCAGAGCTGGACTCATTTTGTCCTGGATGGATGGACGCCTCAGACATGATGTTCTGAGAAACACCAGCTTACGGAATGGGAGCAAAGTTACCACTAGGTTCAGGAGGCCTCTGCCAAGGGTGAGTGGGCTTGCGAGGTCCTGTCCTCGGCTCCTCCCACCTTGTCCTGCTCATCCACTAGGGGAGGATTCTAAGGGTAGTCAGGCCATTGTTTTAGGGACCAGGGGAGAGGGGCGATTTTCCTCCGAAAGGGACAAGGTGCCTTCTGGTATCTGAAGCAGGTGGCTGACTGACACCTGCTTCTCCAGCCTTGCTCTGGTGCCAGGGCCGTTTCGCTGGGGGGTAGTGAGTGGGGTGGGCTCAGGCCAGGCCCTTGTGATGCTTGGACATGTAGGTAGAGAGGTGAGGGGATTGGGAGCACTGCTTGTTGTTAATCAGTGCTCCGGAGTCCTGGGCAGAGGGCCTTTGTCCCTCCTGTGTGGGGCCCTGCTGCCGAGGGCCTGAGAGGCGCTGGGTTAAAGCATGGGCTCTGCAGTCTGAGAGACCTGCGCTCCGATCGTGACCCTGAGCCACCTACTTGGCCCCTCTGAGCCCAGTTTCTCATCTGTAAAATGGAAACGATACTTTCCCCATAGACCTGTCTAGAAAATTAAATTAGACCGGTGTAAAAAGTGCCTAGCACAGTGCATGACATGAAAATAATCAAACAGAGGAAACTTTTTATGACCGATTCTAGCCATCACTGGGACTTTAACTGATGATATCGATGTGTAAGTGATGATACCGCCCAGCCTTTGCAGAATGCCTTCCTACCTCTTGCCCCATTTCATCCTCAAAGCCCTACTGAGGCCAGAATTCTTATGCCTGTTTCATAGATGAAGAAACTTCGGTTCAGAGAGGTTAAGTGCCCTGCCCAGGGACAAATGGTAGTTCTTTCGGGCTCTTGGAAGGGATCCTTCAGGTGGAGCATGAAAAACAGATGGCTCTGAGATGGGAAACTGAGGCTTGTCACCCAGAAGCAGGGCGAGCAGATGGCATGGGGCAAAGCGGATGGTGTTTCCAGGCATGTGCGTGGGTGGCCGAGCTGTGGGTCACTGAGATGTGCCTGCCAGCAGGCCAGCCTGGGGAGGCAGCGTGCGGGGAAAGGGCAGAGCAGAAAGGTCAGTCAAGTGGTGTCAACCATGGAGCCTGGGGACCAGGAGGAAGACAGGAAGGCTGGGAGGGGGCAGTCTTGGTCACCAGCACAGGGGTGCCATTAACCTAAACGGAGAAGTCAGGACGAAAACTGGTTTGGGAGGTGTGGAGAAGGAGCGAGGAGTAATGTGTTCTAAGTCACAGTGGGTTTGAGGTGACTGTGGGACCTCTAGCTGGAAATGCTTGAAAAAGACCCAGAATTAATGGGCTTGGGTGAGAGGTCGGGTCTCACGTTATCCTCAGCCACAGGCATCAGTGGAGCTGTGCAGAGGGGTGAGATCTTTTAAGAATTGCAGGGGCTCCGAATAGAACCGCAAGAAGAGAGAGGGCCATGCTCAGCGGGGTGCTAGGCCTGGCGGTCAGGGGCCAGGTGGTGCAGGGCTGTGGCGCGAGTATGGAGGAGGACATGGCAGCTCGGTGCGCTCCCAGACACTGCTCAGAGAAGAGAAAGAGGGAAGCTGGGCTGTAGAGAGGGGAGCAGAGGAGCAAAGGCTATTGAAAGACCCTGGAGATCCATACTTACAGGAGGCAGAGCGGAGATTAAAAAATTATAAGCATTTATTCAACACCTGGCATTTGTTAGAGCATCCGTAAATATAAGTTCCTGGATGGACTAGGTGCTTGACACGCACTGTCTCTGCTCTTCATAAAGATCCCAGAAGTAGGTGCCATTGTCCTCATTTAACAGGAAATGGAGGCTTACAGGGTTTGGCAACCTACCTAAGTAATTACTGGGAAGTAATCCAGATTGGAACCTAGACCCACCTCCTTGGCCTGTGCTCTCTCCACCAGAATGATGGCTGAGGATTAGAAAGGAGATAATGGACGGTCATTTAGGGTCCCAAAGGAGGGAGGGAGGAGGGGCTGGGGAGCCAGGTGGAGGATGTTCTCCATCTCCAGTGAAGAGATGAGGACCCACATCCAGGGAAACTGCCCTGCCCTGAAACAGGACCAGGCTCCCACAGCTTCACAAAATGGCCCCTTAATACACTCTGCAAGGGAATCAGAATATCTTTGCCGATGGTACAGACTTGTTCATGTTTAAAGTGAGGTTTTAAAATGAAACGTTACAGGGAATGCAGTGATTTCTTCATGCATGTTCCCCTGGGTGGCCGGGGGGTGGGTTTGCTCGCCAAATCTCTTCTCGTGACTGCTTCCCCCTCCCCTGACTGCTCACAGCCCCCAGGCCCCCCCACCTCCAGAGCCCACTTGGGAAGAACAGCAGACAAGTGTGCTGCACTTACTGGGGGACAATTTCCGGGACACCCTGAAGAAGAAGAAGCACGCCTTGGTCATGTTCTACGCGCCTTGTAAGTAGCTCGTGCGCTCACTGAGGGCCTGACCCGACCACAGCACCCCAGGGACCAGGGCGGAATCCATCCGGGATCATCTCTACTGTGAGCCAGGCGCCCTGATCTCATTCCAGGCTGAGGGGTCCTTAAAAGTCCAGGGTCTCCTCATTTTGGGGAAGCCTTTCTCATGTCAGTCTGAGAGCCCCCTGCCTCCGTGGTGGGCGCCAGTCCCCTCCCGTCCCTGCGCTCCTTGTGCTGCCTGCGCCTCACCTGGCCACTTTCTTCTCCCTGCTCAGCCACACGGCGGAACCCTCTTCCTGACCTTCCTGGAGCCACCTGGGGCAGACGCTGTGGTGTAGGCACAGGCATATTCGCTCCCCTTTCTTGTTTCCATCAAAGCTTAGGTTGAGGGAGTAACCCCGTTAGCTGACATTGGTGTTTGTGACCTCAGGTTTTGTGTATTCCCATTTTGAAGTTGTTAACTGATACTTAAAAGGAAAGGTTCTTAGACTTCCTCCCCACTCTTCTGTTGCCCTTCTCTCCCCCCCGCCCCCAGGTTATAGCTCAGCTTAATGGAGTGGGGATAATAAAAGCTGCGTCTGCAGAGAAGGCCTGCAGCTCCATCTAGTCATAAACTCGCTGGGTTGGAGCCATAGCAGCCCTCCTGTTGGCGCCCCCGCCCCCACCTCTCAGTGTCAGTGGCTCTCTGGTGTCTGGGAGGGGCGGCCTCCCCGCCCCTCCCCTTCTGCCTTGCCGCCTCAGAGCCAGACTTGGGCCCTCAGTTCCCTGTGGAGCTTCTCACTGTCCTCGGCTGTGTAGCGTGTGCCTGGAAGCCTGAGTGGGTTTTGAGAAGTTGACATCTTCCTTCTGGGCAAAGTAGAATGTGGAGGGCTGAGCCTCGCCCAAGGCCGTGTGGCAAGTTAGTGACAGGCCCGTTCCACAGCCTGGGTGGCTCTCTCTCTCTCTCTCTCATATGCACAGTCCACCAAGTGAGTGTTCTCAGCAGTGAACGAGAACCTGGCCACAGAAGTGGGAGTCCCTGACCAGCCACTGGGTGGACTTCACAAAGTCCAAACTAAGTACTTTCCCCAGAGATGTCCCCAGTGTCCCCCAGACCTCTGGGCCAGGAATGTGGCATTCCCACTGCCTCTCTTCAGCCCCTTCCTGACTGCAGGGCCTTCGTGACTTGCAGAGGCCGCACTGGCTGCTGGGCAGGCAGGTTCCTGAATCCTCAGAGACTCTGGGCTGGTGACTCCTGCCCCGCTGGGCTGCTAAAGATCAACATGCTTCCTTCTCTTCTTCCTTCATCAGATATATAAGAATAGCTCTGTGCTGGGCCGTGTCCTAGGCCCAGGATACAGGGGAAGGAGACATGTCCCTGCTGGTTCCCAAGGGGCTCACATCCACTCCAGCAAAACCCTAAACCTGGCCCATTCAGGGCAGTGTCACCGAGTGACTCAGCCTCTGGCAAAGGGCTTGGTCCTTAGACTTTCTTCATCTCTCTTACCACATTTTCTTTTTTTTTTTTTTTGAGACAGAGTCTCGTTCTGTTGCCCAGGCTAGAGTGCCGTGGCATCAGCCTAGCTCACAGCAACGTCAAACT
The DNA here is from genome assembly GCA_004363605.1 of Indri indri. Lineage (NCBI taxonomy): Eukaryota > Metazoa > Chordata > Mammalia > Primates > Indriidae > Indri > Indri indri. Next base: position 11,580 of record RJWJ010012474.1, on the reverse strand, counting down.
CCTGGGCTCAAGCGATCCTCCTGCCTCAGCCTCCCGAGTAGCTGGGACTACAGGCATGCACCACCATGCCCGGCTAATTTTTTCTATATATTTTTAGTTGTCCGGCTAATTACTTTCTATTTTTAGTAGAGACAGGGTCTCATTTTTGCTCAGGCTGGTCTCGAACTCCTGAGGTCAAATGAACCTCCCGCCTCGGCCTCCCAGAGTGCTAGGATTATAGGCGTGAGCCACCACGCCTGGCCCTCTTACCACATTTTCTGTCCCTAAATCTTGGCCCAGTACGTGTAGGGAAATACATCTGTATCAGTGGGTTTAAGGAGGAAGACTATCCAAGGACAAAAAAAAAAATCTTTTTTTATGATAAAAATAATAAAAATTATTTTTAATATGTATAAACATAGTATATAATATGTATTTACAGTTATTTATATATAAAGAATCTAAACACTACAGAAAGCAGAAAGGTCAAACAGAAAAGTCACATACCTGTTACAAGTAAAAAACAAAAACCTGTTCCTGCATCCCTGCTCCCCTTATATCTGCCTGCTCCCCCCAAGTCTGCCCCCACGTCCTGCCTCCCCAGTCTCCACACAGATCCTGCTGCTGTTTCACTATCCCCTTTACTCTGCGTTGCCTGGTCATGGTGACTGCCCTCTGAGGCCAGCGTGGCTGCGTCTCTAGAATTGGAATTTTCCATCCTGTCCTCAGACTTTGCTTCTCTCTCCCTACCCTGGGAGGCTTCTTTGGTTTCCTGCTACACAGATGTGATGCCTTTTTTTAAAAAGCCCAAATAAGAAAAATCATGCCACTGCTGGCCCACCTGACACCTCTTGGAAGCATCTTCATGCACTTTCTGAAACAGCCTCCCTTCCAGTTTCTCATCTGCTGTGCTCTTGCTGTTGGGTAATGAGAAAATCAGATGCAACAGAAGGCCAGTAATCTGGGGCCTAGATATTTTCAGTTGATAGTAATGGGGATTTGCACCAGGCTGACAGCTACCTTTATACTTTGAATAAGCAAAATGGTTAAAAGGGAAAAATTAGTACTGAAACCAGATTTTGAGGAAGGGGGTGGGTTATTTTCAACCAGGGGCCTGTAGCTGCCTGCAGGATACGTCTTTGGTGTACCTTGTTAACCAGTGGATTGTGTTCTTCAAGTGTTTTGAAAATGATAAAACATCATTCTTTTCTAGTATGACATTTTCATGAATTAGAGCTGTTTTTCCCTCTGTTAGGTCAAATTAGTGAAGTATTACTTGTAATTGTCACGTTAAGCCATTTAACAAGCATCCATCCAGTCTCTGCCGTGAGTTAGGCTGTGCTAGGCACTTAGTCTCATTTAGTTGTGATATAACCCATAACCAGCGCAGGTCTCTTCCACTCCTTCTGCGTCAGATGTTGGGAAAATCCTTCTAAGCCCCTCCCCGTCACCCCCACGCTGTTCCGGGCCAACTGGCCACTCGGCCAGCCGGGCCGTATGGGTGGTCCTGCCCATCTCAGGAACAGGCTCAAGTACCAAATTCAGATTAAACTTGTAGCTCAGCCTTAATTTGGTTTCACAAAAGCTTTTGAAATGCCAGTCATCATTATCTTATTTTAAAAGGAGAAAACAGATGAGCAGAGCCATTTCTATGCCCGCCCTGTCATCTCTGCCTGCCTTCCCGAGGCTGCCAGAGGCCCGAGTGCCGACCGATGTCAGGAGGTTGTGGGCTGGAGCCAGGTCTCCCTATGGGACATGTGGCCTCTCCCTTCTGGTTCTGATCAGAATTAATTACCACGGTCAGGGAAATCCTCCCCTCAAAGCCCTCTGCCCTCTTGACAGTTCTGTTCCCTGGTGTCTGGGAATGGTTGAGATGGGAAGCAGGTTTGAGTTCTGATCTGTTCATGCTGAGGGAAGGGCCAGAGCAGCCTGCAGTGTCCTGGGCTTACTGGGACAAGAGGAGAACGTGGCCCACGTGCAGGTCCCTGCCCTGCTCCTGAGATATTGTTGTCAGAGCTTCAGGGGCTCAGGGTGACACACAGAACAAGAGGCAAGATGGTGGGGGGCACAGTGTAGCTCACAGGCCCTCTCCACTGACAGGCCTTCTAGTGCAGGGCACTTGGGGACTGTCTGGTGACTCCCTATAGTTTGTCTTCCTCTGAGGCTGACCTTGGCCCCGTGTTCTGGCTGACTGCAGAGCAAAGGGCAGACGGAGAGCCTGAGGACAGTCCGGGGCGGGGCGGGGCTTGCTAGGAATGTGAAGTTAGCAGAAGGCATGAGCAGTGGGGCTCAGGCAGAGTGGTCACCACCAACCCCCACGCCCCTCATTTCCTAGCACCATTTTCTCTCAGTCATGAAACGGAGAGATGTGCCATTGTCGCTGGAGCAAGAGAAGATAGTGACAGGCTTGGAGAATCCCTCCCCTCCCTGGATCAGACTTGTCTACATCCTGAGAGCAGCCTCTGTGGAAGGAACCTGCAGAGCCAGACCTCAGGGGCCATCCCCCCGGCCCAGGCAGGAACATACCCTCCTTGCTGCTTTGGGCAGGGACTCCTACAAAGCCCCCTTGACGACAGATCAGACACGGGGAAGCAGGGTGGTTTGAGTGGCAAGGTTGGCACCTGGACCCTGACAATGGGGCGGGGAGGGCTGGGGCTCTTGGAAAGGCTTCTCCCAGGTTCCGGGAAGCACCCCTGGGTCTTCTTCCTCCCTGCATGTGCAACACTCTGTCCTGTGTGCTCTCTCCCCCTCACGCAGGGTGCCCACACTGTAAGAAGGTCATTCCACACTTTACTGCCACTGCTGACGCCTTCAAAGATGACCGAAAGGTAAGGATACCCCTCTTCATCTCTCATCCTGCCTCCAGCGGATCCTGCACCTTCCTTCCTCCTTTCAGGTCCCCTTCCCTGAATGGGTGCAGTTCTGCTAAGACCTGTAGGCAGGGGTTCCTTGGGAAGGATTTACGCTGCACAATCACTTACTTGGAGGAGAGGGATGGTAAAAGGGGTCCTCTGTTTATTCTTTTAGTGTTTGAACCTTTTTGCAGTAGGATTGTAGTCATGCATTACTCATGTAATTGAAAATACAAATTAAAAAATCCAACAAAACTCAACTGGAGGAGGCCATGGTGGAGGGGAGCGAGGCTGTGTCCGTGGAGCCGCGTCCTGCGTAGGTGAAAGGCTCCTGCAGCTGCCGACTGATGAAGCATAAAATTAACAAGCCGGAGCTGCAGATTGGATTAGAGGGGGCCACCAGGCGCGTCCCCCAGGCAGCTCCAGCAGCCGGAGTGGTGGTGGCTGCTGCTGGGAGAGAGCCTGTGGGGCAGGGGCAGACTCCTGAACTCGGGGAAGTCAGGTCACCTCCCAGTCCTTGAGTCCCTTCTCATCTGCACCAGGCAGGGTGCTGGGGCAGGGGCCTGCGAAGGCTCTTCCCAGGCCTGAGGCTGGGTCACAGGTACCTCTCGCCTAACAGGCCCCAGAAGCCCACAGTCTGCTCCAGGAAGGTCCCCTCCATGCCTGGCCTGTGAGAGCTGTACAGGGACAGTGAGTCAGAGAAAGCCAGGCTGGCGACAGGCACATGTGTGGAGAAGGGGACAAACTGGGAACCAGAGTCCCACTTAGACCCAGACCCCATGACCCTCTCTGGACTAAGGGCTTTAGTCATTACCCACAAGCCCTGACTGTGCCTTTGAGGTACCCCTCACCCCCTCCAGGAGGGACAAGGACCAGAAACATTTTTCTCTTCTGCCCTCATTTGCCCTGCACTGAGAGGAGTATGGTGGGAAGGGGCTTCCCGTGTCCATCTCCCTCACCACCCCACCCACTGTGCCACCCGGGCCCTGTGCACACCACAGGTGGTTGATCCTGCTCTGGGCACCCAGGGATAACAAGCACAGCCTGGGCTGCCTGTCCCCAGGACTGGAGTAGCAGTCACCCCTTGTCAACTTCTATCACCCTCACCCAGAACGCTGGCCACTCTGGGTGGACAGGAGGTAGCTGAGGTGTGTGTGGTCGCCCTGCCCCACTGGCTGCTCAGGTCTCTGATCTGAGAAGGGACCCTGTGGCATACACAGAGCCTGGGTGTGCTTCTCCCAGCGTGCCGAGGAGTATGGTGTCGGGGAGCACGGTCCAGCAGGGCGCCGGGGTGGCTGGGGAAACCCTGGAGGGACGGCCCACATTGACACTCTGCCCACTCACCGCTGAGGCTGGCCGGGGGCCTGCCCCACATCAGCACAGGGGAGGCCAGGCTTGCCAGGCCCACGGCGGGAGCCGAGAGCCAGCCCCTCCTCTTCCCCATGCCCCCTCCTCTGATGCACATGTACCCCATTTCCTTGAGGACACCCCTCTTCTTAGACATCAATACACCTGTCTTTGCTTGCTTCATTGTCTTTTTTTTTTTTTTTTTTAAGAGATAAGGTCTCACTCTGCCACCCAGGCTGGAGCACACAGTGGCACAATCATAGCTTACTGCAATCTTGAACTTTGGGCTCTAGTGATCCTTCTTCCTCAGCCTCCCGAGTAGCTACAGGCGAGCGTCACCATGCCTGGCTAATTTTTAAATTTTTTGTAAAGTCGAGATCTTGCTTATGTTGTCCAGGCTGATCTTGAACTCCTGGCCTCATACAATCTTCCCACCTCGGCCTCCCAAAGTGCTGGGATTCCAGGCATGAGCCACTGTACCTGGCCCATTGTCTTAACTTGGGCCGGTAATGTTGCTGGCCTTTTCCTGAGTTCATTCCCTCTGTCCCTCCTTCCAACTTCCTTTATTCCAAGCCAGGATCACCCTCACTCATTTTCAGGAACGTACTTCTTAACCTCTCTGTCCAAGGCAGTTGGCTCTCCCGGGGTTCCTGGGGGTGGCACTCATAACATCAGGGACGCCAGCCACCTGGGGGTACTGGTCACAGGCTGATGTGTGGGGACTGCTGGCCTGTCCATTCCCCCCTGCCTTTACTCATGAAGGATCAAGGCCCATGGAGCTGTGTCCCTGGCCCAGGGATGTCCAGCAGATCACTGACAGCCAGAACTGGGTCTCCTAACTCCCAGTTCTTCCTGACCCCCCATGCTGCTCCCTCTTAGCTGGAATTGTGTCTTTTTTTCCACCCAGAAGCCAGTCCCTGTTCCTTCCCCAATCAATATGCAGTTGGTTGTTCACTTCCATTTTCATAGCCAAAGTCAATATTAGCTCCTGCAGAGATTTATTTTACTGAATCAATAAAGCTATGTGTGGCAGCTCATATTTTAGCTGGGGAGCCTCCGCCCTCTTCCAGGAGCTCACTTGGGGACTTTATCAGTTGACACGCTGGTGGGGAAAGGACTCAAACTGTTAGTGTCGGACCAGATGGTGTCACTGAAGGGCAAGGAGGACAAGGACCCATGGTGGGCTGGCAAGGTGGGGCTTGCCTCTCACTGCATAGGAAGGTGTCCCAGCCTAAGGTGTGGCCAGGAGTGCTATCCTTGGCTGTGTAAAGGTCATCTCGCTCTGATTGGCCCATGTTACTCCTGGAATCTGGCTGTGTTGTATAGGTCCTCCTGTGTCCAAGGCTGGCTACTGCCCATCAGGAGTGAAAGCTCCCCAAGGGCAGGGACCTCATTTGGCCTTGAATTCCCCACAGTCTTGACACCTTAGACCTCCATAAATGTTGACTGAATGAAGGACCAATAACCTACTTGATGTTTACCGAGAGCTCTTCTTCCACTAAAAGCATCATGTCATGTCGTCCTCACAGTAGCTGCTCAACTAGGTGCCACTACACTCCTCATTTTGCAGATGAGGAGACTGAGTCTTAGAGAGACTGAAGGACTGGCCCCAAGTTCCTCAACTGGAAAGGGGCAGAGTCAGAACCAAACACACAGCGTTGTCCAAGTTTGAGTTCTCCCAGAAGCAGACTCTGCGCGGAGGGCTCCTGCGCACGGATTTATTTGGGAGGTGGTCTCAGGAAGCACCAGAGGGGATGGAAAAAGCGACGCAGGAGAGGGCAGAGACCAAATCAGGTGTGGGGTGGGCGGACGAGGCCCCAGACCACAGGAGGCCTCACTGGGATGTGCACCACAGAGTTGTCCCACCCGGTGGTCAAGGAAGCCGGGGTGCTTGTCCTCGCCCCCCATCTGATCATTGGCCTTGTGTCCGGCTCCTTGTGGCTGGGGGAAGCTCTCAGACAGACAGTTGCAGGTGCTGTGGCAAGTGCTGGGACACGGTGGGGCACTGACAGCGTGTGCCCCGGGAATTCGTGCCAACTACCGTAGAACAAATCTAGAATCCTGAGTGCTTATTCTGTGCTGTAGGCGATGGGTGCAAGTGTTGAGTTCAGTGTGAGGAGGCAGGCATTTAGACGGGTGAAATTAGGGTAACTCAGAAGAGGTTTATCTGCTGCCTTCTTTCCAAAAAGTCTAAGCTGCTTCCTTTGAGGAAGGCTGCACTCGTCTCCTCTTCTGTAGAAACAGTGTCGATTGGCCTTTGCAGCCAGAGTTGCCTTCTATGTATGTGGCTGGCAGCTAGTTTAGGTGATTCAGAGTAAGTACACATTTTTAATTTAGTAGATTTATAAAACCATACACTATGTTTGCAACAGCTCCAGGGCACATGCACAAATTAAATTCATAATTTAAAGTGGATGCAGGGAGGCAGCAGCCTGGAGCAGTGCTCATCTAACACTTGCACGGTGTAGCGGCGGAGCAGCAGCCTCGCCCGGGATGGACGCAGGGCCCTCCGCTGCTGGCCAGGTGAAGGAAGAGTGCGTGTCCCCTGGGCCAGGCCCCACGGCCCCTGCCCTGAGAAATGGAACCTCGCAAACAGCCAGAGGACCATCTGCCTTGTGTTTCTAAATAATTCAGAAAGTGCTAGGGGGTGAGCTGGGGTTCCCAGAAGGCTGCAGGGGCCAGCCTGGCAGCCTGGGTGAACTGAGCTCCGGGGACACTGGCGAGGGGCACACTTAGCCAGCTCGAAGGAGACAGCTGCCTCCCTGCCCCAGCCGGTTGTCGCCTGTGGGAAGGCAGGGTAAGTGCCATCAAGTCTTCTGACTTTTAAAGAGAAGCTGGAAAGCCAAATTTTTATATTAAATCTTTTGGCTCCTTTTCTATGTTGGCAGCTAATTCAGATTTATTTTCTTGTTAAATTCTATGTGGGCCAAATAGAACAGGACTGAGAGCCAGATATGGATTGTGTACAGCGAGTTTGTAAACTCGGCTCTCGAAGTCTTGCTGTACAGAACATTACGTAGCCGAAGATCAGAAGGGAAGCGGGAGGGAGAGGAGGGCAAGTGTGGCACACTGGTGGCCCGGGGAGGCCACGCCTCACTCTTCACTCTGGCCATCAGTCCTGCAGCTCACCTGGGCACCAGGTAAGTGATCAGCAAGTGTGGTCATTGGTCACCTGCAGGGCCTTCCTACCTGGAAAGGTGGACTCTGTCCAAGAGTAAATAGCCAGCAGCCAAAAAACTGTGTGAATCATGGTTATTCAACAATTTTAAATTATCTTACTGAATCACCCTCTTTTAATTTCTTCCAAGCATTCATTGGGCTCTATCTGAAATGATCTCATTTGTTCTGTGGCAGTTGCCTAATGACAGGACTTTGTCAAGGTCACCTTTGTCCCCTAGCATCAGAGCGGGCTCAGCACACAGCAGGCAGGGCTCCAGTGAGCGTAGCCTGGTGAGACCTGCCCTTCCCCCTCCCATGACACTCTGTATTGTGTACTGCCGTCGATGGACCCCTTCTCCGCCCCTGACTGTGACCCCCAACAGGAGCAAAGTTCCTCTTTGTACTCTCTTATTTTGAAAGAATGACAAATGGTGAGGAAAAGCTACCCAGCACATGGAATTTGTTAGATTTGCAAGAAGAGGCCAATGGCCAATTTGAGAACCTCTTTCTGACCAGAAACTTCTGATTGCTTTCGTCATGCTGAGCCCCTTCCCAGTTTCTGGAATGTGCTCCCCTGGCTTTCTCCTCCTCACTCTTCAGGCCTTGGCTCAGATGGCCAGTCGTACAGGGCGCCTTTGCTCTACTCACCTGGGTGCCCTTGGCACCTGGACCACCTCCATCATGTCCCACATCACACTGTGTTGGGATGGTCTCTTTATCCAACTCCCCATCCAGACGCCATGTCCCTAGTGGGGACGGAGCTTGTGTATGGGGTTGGAAGGAGGGATCATAATAGCAGCTGACATTTACGGCACACTGATTCTGTGCCAGGCCTGTGCTGACCAGCTCACTTGAGTTCTCTTACTCAGTCTTCATGTTCTCCTGATAACCTAGATGTCGTTACGATCCCCATTCTACAGCTGGGGGAATTGAAGCACCGAGAGGCTAGGTCATTTTCCTTAAGTCTTAATGTTCAAGCAAGCCAAGATCGCACTTGGGAAACTTGACTTCAAGGCTCTTGCTCTTGCCCTTGGTACTACACCACCCCCCCGAAGCAGATGTTCAGGAAATACTAGTTGATAAACAAATGAATCCCACAGGGCCTCACAGAAAGCATCACAGAACCTGTAGTGTTTACAGATGCATTCAGGCCGTCATGTCCTTTGTAGTCATTATGCTCTTGATTTTAAAGGGCAGTCTGGAGGCACCCCAAGCCGAGTCCCCTAACCCATCTGCCTTGGAAATTAAAAACAAGCACCATCAGTCTCAAGGGTTTTGAGCTAGGGATGCCGTGGTTTTCAGCTCATCCCTGCTCCTGGGGAGAAAAATCAAAGTGAGCCCCTAACATGAGCCAGACGCGCAGTCTCTGTGTTGAGAGGTCCAGGCCGCAGCCTGGGGACGCCTGTGCTGACCCTCCCTGGCTTTGCCCCTAGATTGCCTGTGCTGCGGTTGACTGCATCAAAGACAAGAACCAAGACCTGTGTCAGCAGGAGGCCGTCAAGGCCTACCCCACTTTCCACTACTACCACTATGGGAAGTTTGCAGAAAAGTATGACAGCGACCGCACGGTGAGTAGGGAAGAGGCGTCTGCCGGAGCTCACTGCTGACGGGCGGGGAAACGGCCACTGGGGCGAGGCAGCGTGGGCGGCTTCCCAGAAACCACAGAAGTCCGCTGGAACACTGCAGCTAGAGGCCCAGGGGGTTGTCACAGAAGTCCTGGCCCCAGAGCCTGGTGGTTTCCAAGATGCAGGGAGTTCCCCGCTTGCTTCTCAGGGCAGCCTCAGGAGCCAGGCAGACCCTCACTCGCTGCGCAGTCCGCCCACCTCTCTCTGTCCCAGGACGAGCTTCCTGGGGTCTGGGGGAGGGAGAGTGCACATCTGGCCCGGGGGTTAATGCTCCTTGTCCTTCTCTCTTTCCCTTCCCTGCAGGAATTGGGATTTAACAATTTTATTCGAGCCCTCCGGGAGGGAGACCACGAAAGACTCGGGAAAAAGAAGGAAGAGTTGTAATTTCTGCCTCAGAGAAAGCTTTTCCATTACACTGTGAACGATACCTGTTTTGTTGCTCTTTCTCAATTTCCACGTGTTCTGAAGACAAAGTTTTTTATAGCCGCTTATGGCCATTTTGTACAATTTTGAAATAAAATCAAACCGTTTATTCGGTGGCGTGGTTTATTTTCATGGAGCCCGTGTTAATAAAGGTGGACGCTCGGATTCTCTCATTCTGCCACCTCTTCCAGGAGGTGCAGAGCGCTCCACGGCCGCGCCCGCACCTGCGGGGCCGCCCCCTGCTGGTCATTGGAGAGCAGGGCAGGAAAATTGGACCGCGGAATATCCTGTGGGAGAATGATGAGCTGTTGAGAGGAAATACATTAAGATGACCAGGGAAGCAGGGCTGCTGAAGCAAATGGAAACCAGGCGTTAGCTTTTTCTAGATCACTGTGGTTTCAGTGTTGGTGTGTTTTCTACCAAGCTCATTTACGTATTTCTCTTTCTCCAGCTCTTTCTGTCTTTTCCTCTCCATTCCCTCCCTGTTCTCCCTTTGAAGACAATTAAGTCGCCACTCCAGGGTCGGGGTAAGGGGGCCCCTGCGCCGGCTGCTTGCCACGCACACTGGCTAGAAGGGACGGCGCATTCTGTGTGTGGTGTCGGATCTGTTAACAGCCCCTACCACCGGACAGATAGCCACAGACCTTCCCTCCATGCGTCCACGGGTGGCACCTCCCGCCTGTGTACATCTCTTCCTGGACCACCCTCCGCGCTAGCCCTCCTGCTTTCTGCATCCTAGTGTGACCAGTCCACCCTGTGCCCAGCAGCGCAGCCAGAGGCCGAGCACCCTGTGCCGTGTTTTGTCTGCTCAGTGGCATTTCTCCATGGGCCGCAGAGCAGCCTTGCTCTGGGTGTTTTGACTTTAGTTACAAGTAGCAGTCCCAGGCTTGGATTCCTCGAGTAGTTCAGAGGGGTACTACGCTGCAGTACTTGGGAGCACGCCTTGGTGGCCTTGCTGGGGAGACGGCCTGCAAGAACAGCCCTGCTTTCCTGGACAGCCCCCACCTCTTAGTCCTTCCTGCCCATGGATGTGGCAAGGGGAGGAGCCTCAGAGTTCCTCATGGCAGTGTGACGGTGGTGCCACTACGCGCAGCTCCGCTACGTGAAGTCAAGGTTTGAGAACCCTTGTTCGATACAGTTCTCCAACTCCCCAATTTACACCCCACCAGCTCAGCCTTTCTCCTTCCTCCTGAGAACACATGTCCTTGGCGGTGGCCCATCCTTCCCCCGGGGGATGGGGATGGAGAGGGAAGCATACATTTAAATACATTTACAGAGGTTCTTACAGTTGGGGACCATACATGCTCACACAAGGAGTCATTGACATGGGTGTTGTGCACCCATTCATGAGAACACGTGTGTGTGTGGACGTGGGTTTCCTCGATGGTTTTATGGAGTATTTGGGGGAACACATTTGTGTCTTCAAAAAAAAGTTTTTTGTGGGGTTTTTTTACTGCACCTTTAAAATAATACCTAACAAAGGCCACTTTCTGGCTAAGGACACTGGTGTGCCCATATTCAAGGCTTTCTTTCGTCCATTCCACAGCCTCAAAGTTCAGATTTTCCGGCCAAACTTCTGTCTGAGGACTTGAAAACGTCATGAAATGTCAATTATAAATTTAAAATTAATTTTAAAAACCATGAAGTGGAATCCTCTTCACACCTCTCTTGTTACTGACTTTGGGCGTGAACTGGGCAAGTTCATCCCAGCCCTGGGCAGCTGCCTTTGCAGACGGAACTCCCTTCCTCCGCTCCTCCCACCTAATACACCTAACATACCACACACGCAAACAGATGTGCGTCCTGATTGTGGAGCTCTGTGTGGATCAAACCATTGCCATGGCGTCTGGGTCAGTTCTATTCCCAGTTGCCACCCTCGGTTCTTTGGGGGTTCATTGATGGTCGGTGCAGACTCCCCCAGAGGAGGTCCTGCCGTCACTGCCCTGAGTTCCTCTGGATCCTGCATCTGCAGGAAGTATGTGAGTTAGGGGAGTATTCATCTCCATCTTCTTTCTGGTGGCTTCAGTCTAACCTTGGCCTCTATTTCTCTCCTTCGGGCTACTGCTTCCGTTTCAGCTCCCAAGTGTCCACCTTCAGCTGCCAGCCTGACCCTGCATCCCCCCTCCTCTTGCCCACCAGCAATTCCCATCACCACGTAACTGGAGCCATCAGAGCTGGCACTCCAGCTCTTCTTG
>RJWJ010012473.1:0-41951 GCA_004363605.1 Indri indri | reverse complement strand
GATCTTGAGGGTATATTTGCACAGTTCTGTGACTTCTGTCCTTTGGAAGGAAATGTATAAAATACATGTCTCAGGTCTTGGAAAACTCGATGTAAAGAGCTTGGGTTTTGGAATCAGAGATTCAATCTCATCAGCTGAGTTACCTCGGGCAAGTTAGTTAACCTCTCTTTGTGTTAGTTTTCTCATTACGAAAATGGATGATGATAATAGTACCTACCACATAGAGTTGCTGAGTGGATGAAATGCAAAAACATAAAGTACCTGGCATAGCATAAGCCCTTAGTATGTATAATCTATTACTAGTATTAATAATATTAAACAAATAAACATTCGTGACAACATGTTAGATGCTTGGTTGGCTGTAACTCTGGCTGGAGGCAGAAATGTCTCGAACCACTTTCTATCCTGATTCCTGGTGGTGAATTATCTCAGCCTCCTGGGTTCTCTGTGCCTGCAATTTTCACTTTTTCCCAAATCAGCAAACCAGTGGTCCATCAGAAGGGGCCTCACCACTTCCCCAACACCCTGGTGAGCTAAGGAGGGAAGACCATGAAACAGGACCTGGGCTGAGCCTCCTGATACCACAGTGGCTGAGAACAGGGACAGCCTCAGCTTGTCCTCCCTGGCACAAGGCTTTGGGGGAGGGGATTGACTCTGAAAAGGGTGGGGGTGGGGGTGGAAAGGAGGCAGGCAGCCAGCTCCTCCACCCCCGCCTCCCCCAGGTAGGAAGTGAAGCTGGCGGTTCCAAAATATAAAAAACAGATGATGAAGGTTAGGTTTCCTACACACTGGAGAGCGGGAGCCCCAAGGCAGAGTCCCCAAGAAATTACCTGAGACAGAGGAGACAGACAGAGGGGAAAGAGGGAGAGAGAATGAGAGCAAGAGAGAGAGAGAAAGAGAGAGAGAGAGAGAGAATGCAGAGATAGACGAAGATGAAGAAACATGGAGACAGACAATAAACTGAATCCTGAGAAAGGTGGTCAGACAAAGACAGAGAAAGCCATGGCTCAGGAGAGATCCTTCCACTCGTTTCTGGAAAAGAGCTTAGTTCCCTTCCGTGGGTCTCAGGATGGGAACATGAGCCGTTTCAGCTCCACGACCCTATCAGAGGGTGAGGCCCTCCCAGAACCCAGAAACCAAAAGGCTCTGTAGGCTCTCAGAGCTCTCCCTGCTTGGTCTGGTCGCTTTCCATCTTCTCGGCCTCTGAGCCTGTAGTCCAGGGTGTCCCTCTCAAGTGCCCTTCCTGCCACAGTGGCTGAGAGCAGGGACAGCCTGGCTCTCTTCCTCCCGCCTCCCTCCTGCTCGGCCTCACCCAGCAGCCCAGAGAGATGCTCTGTGACAGTTTCTCTTGCTGTCCTTTTCTGGCTTTCTGAGACATGTGCCCCCCTCCTTCACTGTTTCCTTTTGTTGGAGGAGCTGGGGTGTGGGTGGGTCTGAGGACTGGAGAGGGGGCTGGTGTTCCCGAGAAGGCTGAGAGGTACCTAAGAGAAGGGGTGAGGGGCTGCTTTGGGGCCAGGACCCTGCCCTGAATAGAGACTGTGTCCTTAAGACTCTTCAGGGGAGGGAGAACAGTGGGGGCAGAACCCCAGAGCCTCTGTTCTCCTGGGCAGATGGAGCGGCAGGTAGAGGGATGGAAAGTTGGCTATCGGATCAGTGGGTGATGGATGGACTCTGGCAGCCTGGGCGGGTGGAGCAGAGGCTGTTGTCTTTGTCAGGGTGATGGGGATGATAGCTGAGGAGCTAACATATTACACCTTCTCTGACAAAGCCAAATGTGCCCTGAGTCAGTGGGACAACTTTTCTCCTAGGCCGTGGTCAAGTAGAAAGAAGCAGTTCTTTCGAGTGACCTCAGGGCTGCAGTTTGGGAAGCAGAGAGAAGAGGAAGGAAGAAGGGGCTGTTGAGCTCGTGCATCTGGTTCTGGACCTCTAGAGGGCTGACAGTTCTCTTCCTCTCTGCTCCCCCAGGAGGCCAGCCTGGACCCAGGCCCAGGAGGAAGACTGCTCCTTACAGTTAAGGAGGCCTTGGCCCTGCTTCTGCCTTCAGGGGTTTATAGTGTATTTGGGAAGATTCATCCCAAACCACTGGGGACTAAAACAAAGAGTGTGGAAGATCCTGGGAGGGTGGTGGACAGGCAGGAAAGAGCTCGAAAGAGCTGGCCCCTACCTGGAACCCCGATGGAGAACTGTCATGTCCTGAAAGGCAGCTGTGTTCCAGAAACTTCTAACCTCTTGACACATACCACGAAGTCAGTATTATTACCCTCATCTTATAGATGAAGGAATTGAGGCTCATGAGATGAAGGAATCTGTTGAATGTCACACCAATCCTAAGTGGTGGCACAAACCATCATGAAATCAAGAAGCAGTGACTTGGGCCGTAATTCTGGGTCTTTTCTCAGCTCTTTGTTGGTTTGGGAAAAAAGAAAATTCCAAAAGGAGAGGCAGAGAGGCAAATATGTGTCACCAATGGGAACCAAGATGGAAGTTCATTAAGGTTATTTTTGCCTCTAAGCAACAAAGTAAGTTTGGTCATAAAAATTTATTATTTTATGGTTCTTATTAATACTAATAATAGAGCACACATTAAATACCTTTCATTATCACTTAATCCACTTAACACCTCTGGGAGATAAATACTATTATTATCTCCAATTTTCAAGATGAGAAAGAGAGATTAGGTAAGGTACCCAAAGACAGCCATTTGGAGGCAGAGCCCGAATTTGGATGCAGACACCTCTGACTGCAGAGCTTGTGCTCTTCCTTGTTCCGTCCTACATTTTAGTTCGCAGTCGGAGCTGGGCTGGGCTGCTTTCAGCTACAAAAATCCCAAGGTCAGTCTTTCCAAGCCAGCACTGCAATCTTGGTTAAAAGATAAGTGTTTGATGATATGTGAGCCTTTAAAGGATAGAGGCGGGCTCTGCTGGGGAAGGGGGGCAGTGCGGAGAAAAGGAGGGAACCAGAAAGAGGCACATTGAAGAGAGCCCCCCACCACTACCAATAAAGAAAACCACAGACTGAGAAGCTGAGACTAAATCCCAACGAAGTGTTTCTCAGACACTCCAGTGGGCCCTGCCGGGAGAGAGAACAAATCAGGAGTGATGGTTTACAAAGGGTTAACAAGACTCTGGAGTCTGTGTGGAATTAAAATAATTATTTGAAAAATTCCAAAAAGCACAAAAAAGGAAGTAAAAATTGCACAAAATCCCTCCATTAGAAAAGATTATCTTTAGTAAGATGTGAGAACCACCTTGCCTGCCCCTCCAGCCCCAGCCCAGGGGTAACCACTGTGACCCGTGCAGTGTGCGGAGGCTCCCTGAAATGTCCACGTAGTTGTCATCTCCGTCCCCACCGCCAGCTTCCTGTGGTGACGTCATTTCTCTAACACTGGGCCCCAAGGTTAGACACCTTGGAGTCTCTTTGATGTTTCCAAACTCAAATTTGTGTCCTGTGCTTTTTAAAAATATCTTTTGAATTTGCTCCTTTTTTTCCTTCATTGCCACCCTCCCAAGACTAGGCTCTTCCTCCCACATCGACTCTGTTGTTTGGATCTCCTAACTGTTCTCTCCCCACCTCAAAGCATGTACGGGCACCAGATTCATCTGCCAAGAACACTGCTTCCAACACATCATTTTCCTCTTCTAAAATCTTTGTTGATTCCCCATCATTTGGAGGATAATTTAGTCTGGCATTTAAATTTCGTTGCAACCTACCTCTTCTATTCTTATATCCGCAAGCACTTTGTTGCTGTCTGGCTGGTTGCTTCCCCAATCTTAGAGCAAGCTCCACCACTCCTGCCTGACAACACCCTGTCTCCACCTATCCAACACTTGCTCATCTCAAGCCTTTCTTTTTCCAGAAAGCCTCCCATGACCTTTCTATTCCACATCCATTGCTCCTTCCTAAAATGCCTGAACACAAGAAGGCTATGCTTCTTGATTCAGGGAGGCCCCTTGTTGGAAGGAACCTTGGGCATGACTGTAGAATAGTGGTTTCCAGCCTGGGGCCCAAAAGTCTCCAGGGGTCTGCAAGTGTATCGGGAGGGGAGTGGCTACAAGCTATTGCCAGTATTTCAGAAAGCCTGTAGGAAATTATATATATTTTGTGATAAGCTTGCCCAGTCAAGGGAAACATTGACTTTTTTTGATTATGGCCAGAATTAGATCACACAGGGGCATCTCATGTTGATAAATGACATTGGGTGTTCATTAAGAAAAATGGGGAAATAGATTAGTTGTTGTGTAAAGGTCCCCTGGTAGGTGGACTCTTTCAAAATCTGGGGTTTTTGAGGAAGCAGAATGAATAAATGAGATCCTTGATGGTGAAAGGTTGGAGTCATTGGTCCCACCCAACTCCTGACCAAAGCAGGACTTCTTCCTGTTGGACAAACAGCCCAGTCACTCCTTGTGATGGGCAGCCCTGTGTACCTACCCATGGCAGCACCCATTGTGGTTGTGGTTTCTCTTATTCGTGTGTTATTTGATTGAAGTCTGTCTGTTCCTGACTATAAACTCCATGAGGGCAGGGCCCTGTTTGACTTCTGGTCACCATATATCCCCATCATTTAGCACAGTGCCAAGGCCCATAGGCAATTACTAAATATTTGTTGTTTTGTATTTCACAAGACTGTTGGACACAGTATGTGTATGCAAAACCATTTTGTAAGCTCTAAATCAGGGCCTATAATAATTTTAGGAGTATTTAGTCTTTCTTCCATTAAATTTTGATTTCTCTAGTGGACCCAGATGTATACCCCATGTCCTCACCCCTACCCTGGCCTCCCTAGCTTGGTAAAAATCAACCTAATATATAGACTTAGATTTTTGTTTTTGTTTTTCTCTCTTTCTACTTCAATTGCTTGTTGAATTAAAAAATAATCTGGCTAAATGAAGTTCCCCTGAGTATTTACCTTTACTCTTCCCTCTCATTCTCTCCCAACTATTCGAGTCTACCTTATTGATCATCTACTCAGTGCCAGACACCAAGCAGATACCCCAAACCACAGAGATGAATGTTGGAGTGTCAGTCCTGAGGCATTTCTTGAAATATTCTTATGAAAGAGGTCAATCATACTCCTCTGATTACTTAGCAGTTCAATAATGGTCCTCTCAACCTGGGGCCCCAGGATCTTTGCACTTGCTGTTCCCTCTGCCTGGGGAGCTCTTCTGAGGCAGAGGGAACAGCTCCCCTGTCAAGCTCAAATGTCATCTCATCAGACAGGCTTCCTCTGGCCACTCTCTACCACACTGCTCTGTTTTATGTCTTCAGAGCACTTATCATTCTCCAAAATTATCTTGCTATGTTGTCATATTTTTACTTCTTTTGTTATTAGTCTCCTCTAACTGGAATGTAAGCATCAAGAGAGCAGGGTCTTTATTCTGTTCACTGCTCTGTGCCCCAAGCTCTAAGCAGTGGCAGCATATAGTAGGTTCTCAGTGACAATTGTGGAAGGACCACACATGACATTCCAGTGATCTCCCAACTCAAGCTGAGCCCTTCCCCTCCTATGATTTGGATACCATACATCTAGTAATATGCTCATCCTCTGATTTCTTTCAGTGATATCAGTCTGTGTCAGAGGCCAAATAGCGAGAGTTTCCTCACCAGCAGAGAAAATCCTTTGCTCTGTCTTAACCAAAGGCAGCCTCTTTATTATGAGCCTGGTTTCCCTGCTTCCTGCAACTGTGATCTGCTCTTCTTCTCAGACTTTACCTGCCTTGTGTCTCATTCCCTAAGGGCTCTCCTTTGTGACTTTTAAGGTGACAATCAGTTAATCCAATAACAGAATCCTGCTAATGTGCTAATGGGAAAGGGTGAAAAAAAAAAAAAGGCTCCCAGCTCCCTCCCTTCTGACTCAGGTAACATCTGTGCATTTAACAGGGCCCTTCTGGAGACAATTAAATAAATGCTTTATTGAAACAATAAAATTAATAGGGGTCTCATGGAACTCAATGAAAGGTTTTTAAAAATTAACTTCATTGTTTTTTAAGCTTCCAATCAAGCTTTGCTAGATCAGGGGGTTGGGCAGGGCCAGATTTTCATTAGAGCAGGTTCCTGCCCAAAGGGCTATGCTCAGGGGGTGGGGAGGCCTAAATCTGGGCTTTCCCTGGGGAGAGCCACTGCCGCTGTTCCAGGGGCCTGGCTCCAATGGGCTCCCCCAGTAACAGGCAATGTTTTTCTAAATCCATAGGTCCGCTTCTGTTCCTGGAACTCTGTGACCTCATAAATTTATTAGTCTCAGTCTTCATGAGATTTGGGTGCCCTAGATTAGGTGTCCCATCAATAGAAATGGCATGATGATATTTGTCATGTCGAACAAATAAAACATTGAACACTGTGGATGCTTGTTCTGCCAGGGATGGGTGGGACGTTTGCCTGGGCTGCACTTGTCTGGATCCAGGCCTGTCTACCCCACCATATCGCCCCACACCGCATTCCCCAGCCTGTGACCCCTGGTCATTCATTTCTCCTTAGGAACTTTTCTCAGCCTCAAGAAAGGCCTAAGAAGTCAGAGTTTGTCAAATCAGAAGGCCAAAGATTTTGGAAAACCTGTGGGTGGTTCTGCTGGTGGGGACCGGGGAGCAGGTGTGATGTGGGACTAGGGGACTTCCTCATGAAGGATTTGCCTGGCGTAGGGGGCAATGGGACCCTGGACAGGGAGACTCTTATGGAAGATGTGCTTCTCTGTCCAGACGGGTGGAGCTGGCACAAGACTGTCTTCAGGACTCCTCATTATTCCTATCAAGGTAGCACGTTGATTCAAACCATCTGTGGGCTTGTGAGGTCTGATTAGACTTGGCGTTTCCAACCCTGGGCTCCCGACTTACACCCAATGTGAATGTGAGGAGCAGGCTGAGGGTGTGGTTGAAGTTGGGGGTGGACTCTCTCTCTCCGAGCCCCAGACTTCTTGCCCCCAGTGACTCGGGCACATGCAGCTGCAGACCTCTCCCCTCCTCTGGTCTGCCAGTAGGCTTTGGGAGGGGTCTGAGCTGGAAGCCAGAGAGCTTCTGCTACCAGCTCTGCCCTAGACTAGTTGGGTGACTTTGAGCAAGTTATTTAGCCTTTCTGGGTCTCGGTTTTTTCATCTGCAACATGGGGTTAATGATACCAGTGGTGGTTGTTTTGAGGATCAAATGAGGTATAGGTGTGAATCATGTTGAAGTGCATGGAAAACCAGATTGTACACAGGTTGTTCTCATTACCGGTGTTCCCAGTCTCAGGGAACAGGGCCTTCCTTCCCTGGGGTTGCTGTCCCCCGAGTGCTGGGTTCCAGACGTCTTTTGGTTCTGGAAGGGAGGACGAAGCTTTTGGAGGCTTTCCTTATTACCTCCTCTAGGTCCCAGTTCCCTGCAAGGGCAGCTCCTACTCCCTTCCCCTCTCCACCACCCTCCTAGTCTCCCAGACTGGAGATTTTGGAGGTGTCTTTGACTCCCTCCTTCATCCCCTTATATCTGTTCTGTCAACACGTCCTGTTTCTTCCTTTGAAATCTATCCCAGACTCACCTTCTCCTTCCTGGTTCCACCGCCATCACCTTAGTCTAAGCCATCATTATCTGGGTTTCTGCAGGGGCTCCCCGACTGGTTTCTCTGGCTTTACTTTCTCCCCTCCGTGCTCTCCTGTGCGGGGCTGCCAGATTAATCTCCCCAAGGGCCACTTTTTACTGGGTCACTCCCTGGCTCAAGAAGGCCCAGTGGCTCCCTAAAGATCTCATCAAGGCTATTCTCCCATGTGCTTTCTGCTCCTCGGTTCAGCCTGCTCTATCCAGCCTGATTCACTATAGATCCCCTACACACATCCTCCTCTATAAGCAGACCCGTTGCCTTCAAAGAAATTGTGTCCATTCCTACTTCTGTGCCTTTGCACAGGCCATTTGCCCTGCTTGGCATGGGAGTAACCCCTGCCTCCAGTTCTCTCTGCCAGTCTCTCCAGTCTGTGGCGTCCAGCTCAGGTCCGTAGCCACCACCCTCAGAATTTTCTTAGGAGGTTGTCTTGTCTTAGGAGGTTGTCTTGTGGGATTGTCTCCCCGCTCTATTTATCCTAAGTTCTTATTGCTTATACTGACAGGAGTGATTTAATTGTTCTTCATTTCTCATCCCCTGCCCTGCCTCCCTTGCGTAGATTATAAACTGTTTGAGGGCTGAGACTTTGTCTTGCATCTTTCCTGTAACGTCTAATCGAAGGCTACGTTGCTCAGTAAAATCATTGTTCATTAGGGGTTGAAAGAAGTCTGGTTTGTGCTTGGAGACTGAGTGTGGAGATCCTCTATTCTAAACAGAGATTTCTTGCCCCCTCCCCTCCTCCCCCACCCATCCCCTGCTCTTCAGAATCCCCCCACCCCACGTCTTCATCCGTCAGTAATAAAGCAGGAACAATAGGGGGTTTCTTTCTAATTAAAGGGAGCAGTTACTGTTTCCACTTCAAAGCCCTGAGAGAGAAGACTTTTGTTCCTTGGTCCTGGGAGCCATGGGAGCCCCGATTGGGTTGGGAAGTGGAGCTCCAGACCCAGCCAAGCATTAAGCTCGTGAACCTGAGATCCCCCCATTTGCAGGCAGAGAAGCTCAAATTTAAAACAACAACATAATTTGGTAACTTCGGCTCTGATAAAACAGTTGGGGGAATTTCTTGTCTCCTAGCGTCTGAAGCCAATGTTATTACAGGTGTGTGCTTGTCTCTCCCACACCCTACCCGGCTTCTGTCGCCCCAACACACACAGTACACACGTGTGCCACACCATGCACTCTCACATATGTGGGGCTCACAAGGAGCACATCGTGTGCCCCCAGTGGGTATGTCCCCTCGCCCCTGTTCCTGGGGCCCTCTGGCCTGCACATTCCCACACCCCCAGTTACTCTCACATGTATCATCTCTCCACCTCTTACTGCCCAGGAACAAGGGCTTCTGGGTTGAGAAGTGGCCGTTTTCTGTGTATCCACAAATGAGCTTGGTGGAGATGTCTTCTCTTCCTCCAATTTGTGCCAGCTGCAGACTGGTCATCCAACATAGGCTCAGACTGATTCCCACCCCGATTATCAACTGGATCCTATCTCTGACCACAGGCTGAGACCCCAAAGTGGCCACAAACTGAGGCCCCAATATAGTCACAGACTGAAGCTCCAAAGTGGCCACAGACTGTGCCCTAACAGGTAGCCACAATCTGAGACCCAACAAAGAGCATAGAGTGAGTCTTTGGTCTAACGAATCATTTCTCAGCTTTGACCCATTGATCATAAGGGAGATGGGAAGAGAATTTTTTTTGGCTCAGCTCCACTGCTGGAACTCTGTAGAGCCAATTCATCTGTCCATCCGTCCATCCATTTCATGTATGGAGCACATATTATTTGCCATGCAGTAGTAAGCAAGGCTAAACATAGATCCTGTCTTCAAACATCTCAGTGTTAGAATGATAGCATGGGTTTTGGCATTTTACAATCCTGTGTTGAAGTTTCCCTTCCTTGACTTACTAGCTAGATCACTTTGGACAACTTGCTTAACCTTTCTCGGTCTCAATTTCCTCATGGGTAAATTGGGATAATAATACTAATGATCTCTAGGATGTTAAAAGAATTAAATGAGGTCATCTATCAAGTGCTAATGCAGTTCCTGGCACAAAGAACACACTCAATAAATAATAATGGTCATTCATTTAGTTATTATTCATTCTGGTGTGCATACAGACATACACACCTACAGGTACAAAACAGCATGATGCGAGCTGCATCGATTACATGTATCAGATGAAGGGGGAACCCAGAAAGAGACTCTGGGTCTGCCGGGGAAGTCAGGGAAGGTTTCTAGAGAGGGTAAGGGAGGCAGCCTGTGGACAGAGGCTTGGGGGAGTAGGAGGTTGGCATGGCTGACCAGGCTTACTGGGTCCAAGAGGAGGACATACCACGCATGCTCCATTGAGGCCAAGAACGGCATCCCTCTGCGGACTAAGGACAGTGTATCGGGAAGACCACAGAGAGGCACTTTTCCCATGACACACTTGATCAGCACATGCCACTAACTAACGAAGCCAGTGTTCTAAGCATCCGGGAGGGTCTCGAAGGGCATTTGATGATGGCGATCGCGGCGAAGCAGTAGCATGATTAGGAGACAATGGCTGAGGTCTTTGGGCTGCACACCTTCCCTTGGCACTGGCCTTGTCTCCCTGTCTCCTTTTCTTTCCTAATCTCCCCCCAACCCCTGCCCCTTTCCTTCACTCTCCTTTGTCTCTGTGGAGCACAGAGGGACACCCTTGTCCTCGTTGCTTGCTTTCCTATCCCCCCAAGGCCTCTCGAGTCTGGGGTCTGAGGGGCTGTTTCTGCACACGTAATCCTGCCAGCGTGGGGCATGGCCGCCCTGGCCTTGCTCGCTCCCTGATTATTTCTCCTTAATTGAGCGTAAAGAATGTGAAGAATGTGGAGTAGACTGCGTGAGGAGGGCGGCTGTGGCCCCCGCGGGGATCTGGATTCTGGGCTCTGGGATGGGAGCAATGCAGATGGCCGGCTGAGCCCCACAGAGTGTGTGTCCCTTCCTGGTCCCCAGCCCCTCCCCACGGCGGTGGACTCACTTCTCCTGCCTTGAGCTGGTCCCCTCTCTGCTCTGGGGCTTTCTTCTCTCTCCTTTCTGCCACAAAGAATCTCATTTCCTTGTAAAACTGACCATGATCTTCCCTCTTCCTGGGAGTCTGCCTTGATTTCAACCCATCTGACCTAAATAATCAGTATAAATCTTTAATTCCATGCGGAACTCTAAAAGCAATTCATTCTCCTCCAAGGGAGGAAGGAGCAACGTTTCTGGCTGCCCCTTGGCCTTGCGTGGCTGCCGGGAATCCTGTGCCTGGGCTGTAGGAAGTGTGAGTCGGGGTGCTGGCTTGTCACAGCAGAGCACACTGTGAGGCCCTGGGGCACATGGCAGGGTCCAGCCCTCCTGCCTCCTCAGGTGGGGGTGTGACCTGGAGGAGAAAGCGCAGGTTGGCATCTCATACCTGTGTTTGAGTACTGGCCCTGTCATCTGTTAGCTCTGTGACTTCAAGTGAATATGTATTTTTTAATATGGAACGCTTCACGAATTTGTGTGTCATCCTTGCTCAGGGGCCATGCTAATCTTCTCCGTATCTTTCCAATTTTATTATACGTGCTGTGGAAACGAGCACTCAGGTGAATTTTTATCTCCTCTCTGAGGAGGTTTCCTCACATTTCAGATGCCGGTGATATTTCTGCACATGTAGGGTTGTAAAGATAAAATTAGATCTGCTGGAGTATGGGAAGCACCTAGCAATATTTGTTTGGCTCTTTGGAAATGACTGGAGGAGGGCAGTGTTTCTAAAAGAGGCTTTGTTTCCTGTGGTCTGCAGTAAGCTGTCCCTAGAGACCCCATTGAAGGGACAGGGTGATGCTGAAGAACCCAGAGCTCGGCCTTCCCCCCAGAGGCGGGTTGATCCCGGAGCTGCAGCACGCAGTTGAGAAGCGTGTTAGTTGGGGGTCTTGGCAAGCTCAGTGATGCGGCTGTGGCTCCTTAGCAGAGGTCAGGGACAGCTGGCTTCATCCACCTGCCCTCGCCTGAGGCCTGACCAAAGGAAATGGCTGATTCTGCAATGGGAGGGGTTCAGGCTATATTTAAAGAAGAACTTCCTGCCCAGGAGAGATGTTCTATGTTGAGATAACTAATCCTCCCAGAATAGCATAGTGTGGGCTTGTCTCCTCGTTTTCACGAGCAGGACAGGGATGGGGATGGGCTGTGGGCCAAGCTCTCCCAGAGGTGGGGCCCGGGCAAGGTGGTCCTCCATGGCTTCTACCCCAGGCGCTAGTGGCTACCGTCGGCCTCCTGCCTCCTCTGCTCCCTGGCAGGCAACTCCTTGGGGGAGCTCTGCCTAAGAGCAGCAAGGCTGAGAATGCACTGATTACATTCTGCAACTTCTGGAAAGTTCCTGCTGTTAGCCATTTGCAAACTTCTCCTGAGATGAAAATTCAAAACAAAGTGGGAAGTAAATGGGCCTCGTGAGCGATGGCGCAGGGAGCTTTATCATTGGGGGTGTTTATGTGCAGGGGCCTGTGAGCAGGGCTGTGGGACCCTTCATCTTTATGACGCCTGGAATGCTGGGTATTAGCGAGGCTTAGGACAGAGGCTGACCTGCCGGGCTGAGACCGACATTTCCCTCCATTTCCCAGAGACAGAGGCGGCTGTTGCTGCCCTCCCCTCTGTGGCAGGAGGTGCCCAAGGAGGACGCCTTGGCCACCAGCAGAGAAGGGTCCTAATGAAGCTGAGGTCAGGATGGGCAGCAGCAGCCGGAGGAGAGTGTAGAATGGGGTAATGAGGCTTCGGGTGGCTGAGGGTGGAATATCTATTTGCAGGAATTCAATTTCGCAGGAACAAGGGGACTATTTGCATGAAGTCAGATACCAGACCTCTCTCTTCCTCAGAGCTGTGCCCCTCCTGGAGCCCGGAAGCAGCTCTGTCCCATCCTTGGGCCCCCATCCCCATCTGAGTCTACGTTTCTGTTCACAGTCACAGCAGCCCTGGCGGCAGCCATGGCTGAGCCACATCTGGGGTGCCAATGGCCACATCTGCATCCGCCCCTCTCAGAGATGGTTAGTCTAGTCTGACTTTTGTCTGCATCTGCGGAATGTGGAGGGGGTCTGCGGATGGTGGGTTCCCAGCCACAAGAGCTCACAGTTTCTAGGGGAGGGCTGAAGACCCCATCTCACCAGGCCCCCACTTCTCTGCAGACATGGAGCCCTGGCTCTTAAGTTCCACACAGAGACAACAGGGGAGCGATTGCCGTGAGAGCCCTCACACCTCCCTCTCCAGGGCCTCTCCCTCCTCCTGTCCTCCTCTGCCTAGGCCACCCACCCTCCGCCTCCTGGAGCCAATTATACTTCCTGTCATTGTTACTGACCCCAGGTTATGGCTCCCGAGTGGCCAACAGGGACAGGGGCAGAAGGAAAAGAACACTCAGGTTGGATATGAGAGGGAGATGAATGTGGGAGGAGGGAGGAGGAAGAACAAGATGGCACTGGACACGGGTGGCTTCAGGCGGTCACTGCAGGCTGCCTAAGGGATGCCCAGACTGGTTTGGGAAAGGCTTCAGGTCATGCCAACATGTAACACAAGGGCCAAGAATTGTGTGGCCAAGGTGTTCAGTGCTTGTGGGCCAGTATCCAGTAGCCATGAGGGGATTCTATTGGTTTTAAAGCTAGAGCACCTTGGGCCACAGCCTGGGTCCCCCTGCTGATCTCTGGCCAGGCTTCTTTGTGGCCAGGGTTTCCTGACTGGGTCACCTTTTCAACACCGATGGAGAGTGGTGAGGATGAGAGGTGCTAAGCATTTCTTGGTGTGGTCCTTCGTGGTTGACCAAACTTCCT
Source organism: Indri indri (assembly GCA_004363605.1). Classification (NCBI taxonomy): domain Eukaryota; kingdom Metazoa; phylum Chordata; class Mammalia; order Primates; family Indriidae; genus Indri; species Indri indri. The sequence continues at coordinate 28,607 of RJWJ010012473.1, read as the reverse complement.
GGCCGTAAAAACTCTGACCCGGGAAGGAATGGAGGACTCCAGAGAGTATGTTACTTTCTTCTGGTCTGGCCCAGACCTGCCGATGCCCATGGAGTCTTGCAGGCCAGCATCCCCCTGAGTGAGCTCTTCTAGGATGCGGGAGGTCAGCCTCCTATTGGTTTTCCTCACCGTGCTAGGGAAACTATCAGATTTGGGGCAGAGAAAAGAAGCTGGAGAGGTCCTGCCCAGGACAATGTGTGAGTGTATGAACGAGCCCATCTGCAGTGTGTGCGTGGGATACACCACGGTGCTTAGAAGGTTATCACCCTTGCCTTGATCGAGGGCTCCCCTCACTGTGTTCTGGAAGGCTCGAGGATTTTGTGATTTAGAGTCCCATTTTGCCTGGCACATTCCCCAGAATGGATCAGAATACTAGATGAGCCCAGGTAGGGTTGGCTGATTAGAAAGAAGACCCCAAAAATGGTGAGGTAAGGGCTGCAGTTGTGGGGTCCTTAGTGGTTTTGTGGGACTGAGGGTTGACCAGGTTTGGGGGGATTTTCCTGGATCTGATCCTTCCCACCTCTCCCACAAGAATGATTCTTGTGTCACTCTGCAGTGTTTCCAGGCTCCGAGTCTGCAGGGCTAACTCCCTCTCAATATCTGAGCAGAGACCCCATCTGGATCTCATATGGTGGGGCTTGGTTTGGCATCTAGAGCAGCCATAACGTTCCCCATGCAGACAGAAGACATCCCAGCTGAAGTCTCACACTTGCCCTGCAAGATACTGCTGATGGGAGCAGATGACTCCAGCAGTCACATGCCAGGCTGGAGGCACCTTACCAGAGTAACGAACCTGATCAGTTTGAGCTTTGGTTTTCTCATCTGTAAAAGGGTGATAATAGCAATGTCTAAGTCACAGGGTTGGTATTAAGTAAATATGGCAATAAAATGGAAAAACTCAATTACAGGGCCTAACACTTCATAGACACACCATACGTGTTAATTCTTCCTTTTTGTTAATTATCACCCTATAGCAGACACCCACGGGTGGGTCTAGTTTATGTTTTACATCAGGGTGAGAGTCTGGATTTGGGGGTGACAATAAGGTTGTCACCAACAAGATTTGGTTGAGGATAAATGTTTGGGGTCAAACTTAGCAATTTTGAAGTGTTTGGGTTGAGACTAGGTCGGGGTTCCTGTGAGGGATGGGTGTTAGGATTGAGTTTGGGGTTAGGATGACATTTGAGGTTGGAGTCTCTGGGAGAATTAGGGCTAGGGAGGGAGTTGCTGTTAAGGAAGTTCTTTGTGTTAGGAATAGAATGACATCTGTCTATATCTCAGCATATCTTCAGGAGACACCCTGGGACTCTGAAGTTCTGGCTGCCTGAAGGCTGTCGCAGGATGACCCCCCTCCTCGCTCTGTTCTGGGGGAGAGAGCAGTGCACAAGGTCAAGGTTTTCCTTGGGCAGGGAACAGAGCCCTTTGGGGGAAAAGCCTAGACATCAAGGCTGAAGAGAATGTAGGGAACTCACTGTGGTCGCCTGGAGTGTTTGAGTTCTGCTTTTAGGCTAGTTCCATTCCTCCTACACCAAACCCCCGCAGCTCTCACCTCCAGCCCGCCCACTCCCTGTCACACTCCACATTCCCACTGGACGGGCCTCTGATTCCAGCTCCCTTCCATGTTTTATAGGGAGCAGCAGGGAGAAACCTGGGCCAGGCCTGGGTGCCCCCTGCAGCATCCGCCCTCTAGCCTCCACCTCCTGGGGGAGGGTAGGACACAAAAGCCGGATCTCTCAGGCAGCCCCATCCTCCTCCCTCTGGCCTCTCTCCCTCTCTCTGAGTTCCCTCCAGGGCTGGAGGAGGCCAAAGAAAACAGAGCGCTTCCCCAGCTCACTCTCTCTCTCCCCTCACTTCCTGCTCCGGGAAGATGGTTTACTCCCTCCCCTACCCTGGCTCGGGACCTGGCCTTGGTGTCAAGTTTCTCCAGAGCTTCTAGAATCAGAGGCCCTGCCTGAGCTCAAGCTGGACCCCTCACCTCTCTCCATTTCACCCTTCTTGCATTTTTTCTCCCTCAGTCCCAGGCCCTGTACCCCAATCTCCCCTCCCTGTAGTAAAGTCTTGTTCTTTAAGTGGTAGAAAAAGCCAATGGAAGGAAGGTTTTCTTGGGGGTGGGGGACATGTGGGACAGGGTGGGGTGAAGGAGGACAGACAGTTGCTGTGGAGAAGGGGTCTCTGTGCAGTGGGCAAGAAAGAGTCCTGTGGGCACAGGGACCAAGTACGCTTCCTTTCTGGCCCACTGATCCAGAGAGAAAAACTCCTCTTTGCAGCCCAGGAGGAATGGCCTCCCCGGAGCAGTGCAGCATGGCGGCCCTGGCCCGTGGGCGCCTTGAAAGACCCTCCGGTAGCACTAGAAGGCCGAGTGGCCCCAGGCTCATTTGCGGCCGGTTCAGGAGACATGCCTCCCATGAAACTTCTCAATTTCGGGTCCCTGTTCAATCCAGTTCCAAGTCCCTACCCTCCCTAGGTTCCCTAAGAAGATTCCCAACCTCATTTCCTTTGCTCTGGGGGAGCTTTGTCAGAGAGCTCCTGAGCTCCCAAGGGGATTATGGAGGCTCTGAAGCCAGAGGAAAGCAAGCGAAAAAAGAGAGGAAGGATGGTCTGGGGGAGCCAGAAGGGAGATTATTATTATTATTACTACCATATCTTATGGCCATTCACCTGTACCTGCAGGCAATTCCACAGAGACTACAGAAGGATGATAGAAGAACGAAGCCTTCCCTTCCACAGGACTGGCCACTAGGACTCCTGGGTTTGCAAATCTACCACCGTGTCATATTAATGCCTATCCTTGCATTTAACATGAAGTTAGGGCTCCCTTTCTTCCTTCCATCTTCCCTCCTCCCTCCCTTCCACCTTCTTCTCTCCCTCCCTCCATTTCTCCTACCTCCCTTCTATTCTTTCCTTCCTCACTGTTTCTTTTCTGCACTTAGCACTTATTAAGAATCTACTCTGGCCCAGTACTTTGCTGTGCATTAAGGATATGATAATGGATAAGAAAAAGACAGACCACGTGGGGATTGGAAGGCAAGCATGTAAACCAGAAATACAAGGCTGTGTCGTTGGTGCCCACAGCAGAAGGATGCCCAGATATGGCGGAGCATAAAGGTGCTGAGTCAGTAAAGCTTCCAGGCTGAAGGGTCCAGAGCAGGTTTTCAGGCAGAGGGAACAATTGAGCAAGGACAACCAGGTGAGAAATACCATATTGTATTGGGAATATCTTTTCCAGTTTGGATTTGAGGATGGCAAACATGGACACGGATCTGCAGAGCATGTTTTTCTTTTGGAGCATGCTAGAAGAACAAAGCTTGCTTGCTCCTTTTCATCTGGGAAAGCCCTTCTTCCAGTTATCCGTGTGGCTCGCGCTTGTCTTCTCCTTCAAGTCTTTCTTTACTCCATTGCTGCTCTCCCGGTGAGGTCTCCTCTGACCACCTGGGAACTGCAACCTGCCCTCCCTCCATAGCTCTATCCTCCCATCCTTCAACTTGCTTTATTTTTCTCCACAGCACTTGCTGCCTCTAATGTATTCTAAAATATATATGCCATGTATTTTATTTTAATGTTTGTTTTGTTTGTCTCTTACCGCTGGAATGTAAACACCATGAAGATAGGGACTTTTGTCTGTTATACTCACTACGGTATCCCCAGTCCTTGATCAGCCTGGCACATAGTGGGGGCTCAATAAGTATTTGTCAGATGGGTGCTCATTCCTTGATTCATCGAGCAAACATGTTTGGCCATCTCTAAAATGAGCTAAATATGGTGCTGGTGACCTGTAGCCAGTGGCCTCAAGTGCTCATTCACGGACTAGCTATGTCAGAGTTATTTCAAGGTACTTATTAAATATATAAATTCTGGAATCCCACTCAAAACCTAATGAATTAGAATCTCCATAGATGCCTGCTGCATTTTAGCAAGGATGCCTGGTAAGTTGATGTGCAAGAAGGTTAGAAACCATAGATAGATGATCTGGAAAACAGAACAAGCTCCCTTCATCAATAATGGTCAATAAGGCGATGGAGGGCTGGGCGCAAAGACTCACACCTATAGTCTCAGCCCTTTGGGAGGCTGAGGTGGGGGGTTTGCTTGAGGCTTGGAGTTTGAGGCCAGCCTGGACAACATAGAGAGACCCCATTTGTACAAAAAATTAAAAAACTAGCCAGATGTGGTGATGTGAGCCTGTAGTCCCAGCTTTTCAGGAGGCTGAGATGGGTGGGTTCCTTGAGCCCAGAAGTTTGAGGCTGCAGTCAGCTACGATTACTGCTGTGCTCTCCAGCTGGGTAACAGAGCAAAACCTTGCCTCTAAAGAGAGAGAGAGAGAGAGAGAAAGAGAGAGGGAATGAAGAATGGAACATCAGTGTACCAGAAAGGAATTTAGGGAGACCAGTGAGGAGGCTAGTATAGTCTAGCTCAGAAACCAAAGTGGATTGGACTAGAGTCAAGGCATTGAAGATGGAGAGAAGCGGATGGATTCAAGGGATGTTCAGGAGCTACAACCTTGCAGATGGATTGCACGTGTTACGCAAGGAAGAGAGGGTATCAAGAATGATCTCTAGGCTCCAGGCTTGTTCAGATATGCATGGATGGAGGTGCCATCATTCAGATAAAGCTACCCTAGAAAAAGACCTAGCTTGGGGAGTAAGATTATGAGTTTGGTCTTAGATGTATTCAATGTAAGGTGCTTTTGGAAGTTGGAGAGAAAATGTCGAGTCAACAGTTACATGCTCAGGCTAGGAGATTTCCAAAGCCAGTCATTCGAAAACATAATGGTCAGAATGGAAGGAGTCAACTTTCAGCTAAGTTAAAATATTGAGGTCAAAGGAGTTAACATGGGCTACCTTAGTGTATTTACTAGTTATGTGAAAAAATATTCAAACATGTATTGTTTCCATTGTGAGAGGCAAACAGTGTAATAAACCTAAAATAAAATTACATGTGCTCTAAACAGAAAAAAAAAAAAAAGCAGGAACTATACAACTGTGAAATGCATGTGTAGCTCTTACTGAAAGATTAAATCTTGCTGACACCAATACGAAATGATGGGTTGTGATTCATAGGGAAAGTAATGCGATTTCTGCACATGGGCTCTGACCTTGGGTGCCCCAGCCGAAGCTTGGAGAGTGGTTCTGATTGAATCAACACTGCACTGGGTGGGGGTGGGGTGGAGACATAATGTGTACTAAGGCTGTGGGAAGACATTGCACTTTAAATGGAAAGAAAAAAATGGGCCAACAGACAAGAGGTGGTTCACATGGAAAAAAGGGTTCAGAGAAGCCAGACGTGTCAACCTTCTCCAGCCTGGCCTGGGGGTGCAGTGGGGGTGTTGGATGGGAAGAACAAGTACTGCCTGGTGACCAGAGGGTGTTCATTGATGTGGGGATGAGGGATGTTTCATTGCTGTCTTCCAAGCTAAGGGGACCTATCTCCTCAAGGGCCCTTTGTTCTGATTCAGGGCTTGCCAAGCAGCCTTCCAGGGAATTTGACTTATTAAAATAGGGAACACTTTCTCAGCACTTAGAGAACAACAATAGAGAACATTCTGCTAAGTCCTGAACATGAATTATCTCATTTAATCTTCACAGTAACCGATGCTAACGCTTACTATTATTGCACAGATTTTATAGATGAAAGAATTGAGGCACAGAGAGGTTAATGAATTTGCTTGAGGTCACACAGATAAGCGAGAGAGCTGGGATTCAAACCCAGGCAGTTGACCTCTTAGGTCTCTACTCTCAACCACTGCTTGCACTCACATACCCAGCTGGTGGTTTTGGATGGTCCCTGGTGAGGGAGTGATGGGTCAGTCTCATATTAACGTCATACTTTGCAACTCTTGTTTCCATAGCTGCTTCTGTGAATTTTCAGAATCTGAGTCTGTTGCTGAGCAACTGTTAAAAGACCATCCAATTTCTGTCCTGAAAGGCGTGGACCAGACATTGGAACACAGTCTCTCAACCTAGTTGCTGCTCCAGGCAGCTAGTCAGTGCTTAGCACCCAGATGGCTTTGGAGAGTCCCTTTCATGGGACTGAATGAAGTAGAGGCATTGCCCAAGGGACTTTAAAGGCTCTCAGGGCAGGATCCTGCTAGTGGCCCCTAACCAAAAAGATGGCACTATGTTGGATAATTTTTAGCAAATTTTCAATATTAAGATTTCTTCCCCCTGTCGATTGCAAACTCAGACTGACTAAACGTACATTTGTTAACACAACTTCATACTTGTGTTTGAAACATAGCTATAGAAGAAAAAAAAAAATCTAATTCCAGATGTAAATAGAAACAAAAATGTGCACAAAATGCAGAGCATGGTTAGGCCTTTCAATGCAAACCCTTTTGTAGAGAAAAGTTTCCAGAAGCACCCCCCACCAAAGGTTTCAAGTAGAAGAAAAGTAGATGTTTTGCAAACTCTTAAGTCTCAAAGGGCTGCAAATGTCTATAATTTGGAATCATTTTTTGAAAGCTATATTTCTATATTTCCCTCTGGAATGATAATATACTTATGGAAAGGAGTGGTTTTCCAGCTTCAGTGTCTTCAAAATGCCATCTGATCCCTCAGACGATCTTGAAAGACAGGATAAAGTGAATTGGACTATAAATCGACAGGGCTATTTACTATTTCAACGTTAGTTTTAAACTTTTAAATTTTGGAATAATTATAGAGTCAAAGGAAGTTGCAGAAAAATGTACAAGGGCTCATGTACCTATCACTCAGTCTTCCCCAATGGTAACATCTTGGATAGTATTATTTTTAATTAAATAGAGAAAATTAAAAAGTGACCCAGGCCCTACTGTGACAAGCTTTTAGAAGACTATTTTGAATATACACTTGAAAGATCATATTGATTTGAACGATCAGGGAAAAATGTATTTTTGCCTAATAATCTAATATGAAGAAGTTTAAAACGTATCTGGGAATTTTATTTCTTTTCTTTTAAAAATGTAGAAATTGGTCCATAGTCACAGGTCAGGGAACATTCCAGCTTCTTACTACCGCTTACAAGGTCCTGTGTAATCTGGGCCAAGACCATGGGTCCAACCTTATCTGTTCTTCCTCCTCCTCCTCCTCCCCTTCCTCCGTCTCCATGTTCTGGCCACAACACTGGCCTTCTTCAGTCTTTCCCCAAATACTATTCCATCTGTTCGGGACACTTTCCCTTCAGTCTTTGCTTGGCTGGCTCTGCTCAACCTTCTTATTTCATCATAAATGTCATCTGCTGAGACCTTCCCAACAATTTAATCTAAACATTCCCTCCATCATGATCTCTTGTTGTACCTTGATTATTTTCTTCATAGGATCTAAAACAATTTGCAATATTTGTAATCATATTTATTGCTTATTTTCTAGTTTGTTGTCTTTCAACACAATAGATTGAGAGCAAGGATCATTTAGGATATTTAATCCATATTTGTTGAATGTGAGAAAGTAAAGTGACAAACCAAAGTAACAGTTGTTTTCTACATCAATTTGTTTCTTAATCTTTTTCCGTGGGAGGATTAGTAATATTCCCTGGGATTGAGTGTCCTTACTGAAATCTCATCAACATAGCAGATGACAAGTACAATGACGTAGTAGTGATATTTGATGAATTTTTACTCGAAATATTGCTTTATAAATGGAATCTTCCTTTTTTTCCCCCTCTGCTACTACTGTTCATACTTATTATAGAGAGAACATCTACTGTGGGCCAGACTTGGGACTAAAGGGCCTTTTACATATATTAACTCATTTAATCCACACCAGACTCTGGGAAGTGGTCACGATTGTCCCAGTTTTACTGAGGTGAAAACAGTCCAGAGAAGTGAAGTGACTTGGGCACAGATAATATAGCCAGTACATGATGGATGTAGTAATAGGCACCATCTTTTTCTCTTCCTTACAAGAACTCCATAAGGAAAATGTTTCACCCAAGTGGCTCCGGTGAAATTTGTGGCCATTGTTTCCAGTGTTCTCAATGTATCTCTTTAGGAGTTAAAAAATGTCAACTCTTTAGGGGAAATTTAGTGAAAAAAATAATCTGGAGTAACCATGAAAGCTCCAGTGATACTTTGGGCTCAGATGAGTTCTCAGGCATCTCCAGTAGTTTAAGCACTCTCACTATGGCAACTGAGAAATCCATGGCAAGGGAAATTACTAATTTACCGTGGTTATGAATGTCGTTACTCTCTCCTCCTTTCTCATAACTGCGATGTAAAAGAGGAAATTTGTTTTAGCTATTTAAGTCACATTTGTGTCTCTAATATTTTTAGAAAAAAAAAACGACAAGCATTTGCCAGCCGAGACAGTCATCTCGACTCTTCTGCATCATGGACATTTTGTGCCAACCATTTTTGGTATCATGATCTTTTGTTTACTCTCTCGTAAAGTAATTTACTAACAGGAAATCTCCAACATTTTCTTGAAACTGTCTCAGACTAGGTGACGGATGGTGGGGAGGAGGGGCAGGCTCCAGGGAGACAGCGTGGATGGTCTCTAATTATACTTTCCCTTTTAGAAAAAGGAATTTATTCTTCCCCCTAGGAAAGGGATGTTAAATGGTAGCTCACGAAAGAACCTCCTTGATGTCATCTACTCTTGGAATCCTTTTCTCATCAACAAATCCCTGCAGCCTGTGTGACTAAAGCTACACACACATCTCCAGCTCAGGGCCACATCGCCTGACAGGGCGGGGCGGAATACCACCGAACTCGGGATTCAGACTTCAGCTCTGCTTCTCACCTGTTCTGCAACCTCGGGCAGGGACCCCTCTCTGAGCCTCAGTCTCCACCTCACAGGCTGACACAAGAATTAAACGAGGCCTCCTCAGGGATTTATGTCTAGTACAATGCCTAACATGTGGCAAGCGTTTGAGGAATTGTTTTGTACTCACATCACCTTTAATTATAATCCTCCACAGTAGGCAATAGTTTTATTTACAAATGAGGAAACCAAGGTTTTTGAAGCAAGATTACACCTACTAGGTGACAGGGCAGGATTTGAACCCTGACCATCAGCCCTGAGCCCAGGTGCCCAACCCCTCTGCTCTCCTGCCTCTGTGCCTGCGGCTGGGGATGAGCTGAGTGGAATCTCGCCTGGATCCCTGGTTGTTTCGTTTTCCCAGTTCCCCTGGTTGCAGGTCCTAGAAGCCCATCTCTCTTCTCTTCCATCTTCTTCCCTAAATTACAACCCCTTGTCCTCACTCCCTCATCCCCCTACCAACCCCAGAGTCCCAGATGCCAGGGATCCAAAGAACAGTCTAACTGTGCCCTTCCCTGGGCCAGTCCCGACTTGCCCTCTGGGCCTGCAGTGTTCAGCCCGGGTGTGGAGGGTGGGGGCAGGGAGGGCTTCTGCCCATTCCAGGGCTCCTAGATCTGGATTTTGCCCCAAGAAAAGAGTCTAGGCCATAGGAACTGCAATGCTGTTGGGCAGGACCAACCACCCATTGGCAGGGTTCAGTGCAAAATAAAAATGCAGGGATTCTTGCTAAAAAAAAAAATTAAGAATTCCAAGACCATAACAACAGAACAGTAAACAAAGTGTGGGCCCCTCTGAGCATGGGCCTCTGGGTCTGTCCCTTCAAACCCTACCTTATGATTTTGCTAAATGGAGTCCTGAGATGTGTGGCCCTGGACTATGCTGCAGACCCCAGGCCCCAAGCTTGCCTGTTTCCCTGGTCTCCTCAGAGAGGATTAGATTGTTAGTGAAGTCAGTGGCCTGTGTGTGCTCAGGACCTGAGCAGAAAGATCGTGTTCACCTGGGGACTTGCAGGCCCAGTGATCTAAGGCTTTGAGGTCACGCTAACCTTAGGTAGGAGACCTCTGTTGTGTGGCTGCAGGCTCCAGGCTGTGGCTGGCTGACGGGGTCAGTTTGTGGCAGGGAGGTTAGAGGGCTGGGGGCTGGGGCAGTGATGGGGATGAAGTTTCTAGGGAGAAGATCGGGAGGCTAATGGAAGGCCTGAGAGGATTCTTGGGGTCTGGGCTTTGGAGAAAAAAGGGAGCTACAGCCTCCAAGGTTAGAATGCCGCAGGCCAGGTCTTCAGGAGGGTGGGGATGGTGCCCTCCAGACCGTTAGCCTAGGATGGCCAATGGCTTCCAGAGCTCTGGAGGGTACATCCTAGTGTCTGAGGAAGGGGTTCGGGGTCATGCCAGCCCCTTCGGGCCAGGAGAGAGGTTGATGAGTACTCTCTCTTCCTTAAGCGGGACCTCAGCATGCCCTGTGTCCAAGGCAAACCCTTCTGTGTGGGGGCCAGCGCTTGTATTCCCCCAACCTCAATGTCCCTACCCCTTCCTCCAGACCCTCTTCTTAGCAGACTCAGACAGGAAGAGCATGGGCTTTGGCATTAGAGAGATCTGGCCTCCAGTTCTGACTCAGTCATTTACTAGCTGTGTGACTTGTGCCAAATAACTTAACCTCTCTGAGTCTTGGGTTCCACTTTCACAAAAGGGAATAATAAAAGTACTTGTTTTATAAGCTGGGTGTGAGCATTAAATGAAATAATATAGCCAGAGTGACTGCCAGATAGTAAATACTCAATAAAATGATGACTGGTATTAGTAGTAGCAGTGTAGGAGGAATAAGATAACTGATGTAAACAGGCAGTGTGGTGTATGGGGATAATACTTTCTATGCTAAAGTGTGGGTGTGAGGGCCGGGTGTGGTGGCTCACACCTATAATCCTAGCACTCTGGGAGGCCGAGGCGGGAGGATCACTTGAGGTCAGGAGTTCGAGACCAGCCTGAGCAAGAGTGAGACTCTGTCTCCACAAAAAAATTAAAAAATTAGCCAGGCATGGTTGTGCACACCCATAGTCCCAGCTACTCGGGAGGCTGAGGAAGTAGGATGGCTTGAGCCCAGGAGTTCGAGGCTACAGTGAGCTATGATTGTGCCACTGCACTCTAGTCTGGGCAACAGATTGAGACCCTGTCTCCAAAAAAAAAAAAAAAATCTGTTGGGGTGAGACTCAAAATGAAACAGGGTCTGTGGCACAGAAGCTCTTAGTGCCCTAGTACAGTGCCTGGTGCCCAATAGGGGCACACATTTAACCTATTTGTTCACCTTTTCTCTGGCTGTCCCCTCTGTTCTGCACAGTACTTGGGGCCTCCTCGGAACTTGTCTTTCGAGTTCCCCTAGACAGCTTCTAGCACCTGGCTCTCTGGCTCGGCGAGCAGCCCTGGTGAGAGGGTCTTGGCTGAGGGTAAGGGAGGGGGAAGTGTGCCCTGAAAGGAGGCCCCGGGCAGACCCAGTGACAGGGTGGCCTAGCTGGCTTACTGCAGCCACTGGCCCTGCCTCTGGCCCCACACCCCAATGCCTCCATCTGCTGCTCACCCCGAGCCAGTATAAACCTCCGTGCCCCACTGACCCCCAAAGGGCCCCCATCTTTCCACTCCTTGGTCAACAGCTCAGGCTGTGCAGTCAGCCCCACCACCTTGCTCTTACTGGTCTGCTCGTCTCCCGAACCCAACCCTAACCCTCCCCTCTCTTTACTTCTCCAGCCTTCGACTTTGCCCTACACCTATTTAACTTCCATGCCACCATCATCATCGCACCGGATTCTAATCCAAACCCGACCACTCCGTCCCTGGCTTAGCCCTTCCCCCTCCCTGCGCCGTCTGCCCCTCTCCCAGGGCCCTCTGAGATCTCTGGAGGACACCATTCTTCCAACTGGAGAAATGCTTGTCGGTCATTCCATCGCTGTGAGAGCAGAAGCCTCAGGCCAGAGTGTGGCCTGGCCCCTGCCTTCCAGCTACAGGATGCCCCTGAAGTGCCCTTCTGTGTGCCCCTCCGTCCCCCACTGAGGGCCACACAGCTCCTGGGTACAGTGAGTCAGGGCCTGTCCCCACCGTTGTTTATGTAATCCTTCCCTGCAGTAACAAGGTGTTTACTGTTGCACAAACACATTTCGGTTTAACGGCTGACAGTAAAACTGTCTGATAAAGTTTGATTTAGCGAAAGAAAGCAAAATAAATCTGGGGGCACAGAGAGCTGTTGGGAGGAGAGCCTCCTACGGCTTTATAGAAGGGGCAAGAGAGCGAGGGCCAGGGAGCCATTCCGCACTCCCCGGCCATTCTCTCTGCCTTGCCTTTTAAGAACAGCTCCCGCAGCTCCTCTTCAGGAAGTTGAGATCCCGATAAATTGTGAGCTCCTGGTCCTGGCATTTTCTTGCTATGGCATAACTCTGGCATCCTCCATTGTCTGCCCTCATGAATTAATTGTCTCCATCCTTCAACATCCAGTATCATTTGTTCCTCCCCCACGGGTCCTCCCCTGATTGCTCCGGCCCAGACACAGCTGGCAGTGTGGCGTGAGAGAAAGATCCCTGAACTAGGAGACCTGGGAGCTAGATCTAGCTCTGGGATACACTAGTAGTGTAGATGTAGGCAAACGGCATTGCCTTCAGAGATCTCAGCTCACCGCACGGCAAATGGGCATGTGTGGCACAAAATACATGGAAGTACGTGGTTCTTAATAAAAAATCTGCCCACATTTAAGACACTCCTATCTTGCCTCCCCTGAAATCTCAGGAGGCACATATTGGCTGTTTCCTCCCTTATAATCCACTCGCAAATCAAGGTAGGGTGAGTGTCTGTTCTTGAATGTGGTCAATGATCCTGCAGCCTGTTGCCAACTACCCTACCCACTCCCCAGGGGCTGTCTCCTACCCCTGATTTGTCACTATGGGGCTGGGGCTGGACAAAAGGTGCCCATATAATGTTTTTTGAATGTTTTATGGAAGTATAACATATTTACAGAAAAGTACACAAATCACAATAATACGTCTTGATGAAATTTCACAAAGTGAACACACACATGTATAACCAGCACCCTGATCAAGAAAGAACATTTCTCCTGCTCCAAAAGTGCCCCCGTCCCAGTTGCTCTTTCTAGTTGATACCTGCTCAAGGGTAATCACTGTCTTGACTTCACCATAGATTAGTTCCACCTGTTCTGGTGGTTTATACAAATGTACATAAAGAAATGTATGTCCTCTTTTGTATCTGGCTACTTTCTTCACAGCATCGTATTTGTGAACTTCATCTATATTGTTGCATGAGGTAGTAGTGTAGCTCTTCATTTTCATTGTCGTGTAGTATTTCATTACATGAATATGCCACAATTATTTATCCATATGGTTGTTGATGAGTCTTTGGGTAGTTTTCAGTTTTTATGTAGTGTGAATAGGGCTGCTATGAACACTTTTGTATGTGTATTTTAATGAACACATGTCTATTGGATGTATACCTAGGATGGAATTGTTGGATCAAAGGGTATGCTTTAGAAGGTATTGCCAAATAGTTTTCCAAAGAGGGTGTGCCAATTTATGCTCCACTCAACATTTGGTATGGTTGGTCTTTTTCATTTTAGTCATTCTGGTGGGTATGTAGTAGTATCTTACTGATATTTTAGTTTGTATTTCTGATTGCTAAATAATTTGAGCATGTTTTCATATGATTATTGGCCATTTGTATGTCCTCTTTTATTCAAGTCTTTTGACCATATTTCTAATGAGTAGTTTGTCTTTTTCTTATTGATTTATAGGAGTTCTTCATATATTCTGGATTTGAGTCCTTTGCCATATACACACACACACACACACACACACACACATGCACATATATATATACACATACACATATACATATACACCATAATATCTTCTTCCCACACTGTGGATTGCCTCTCCAGTCTCTTAAGTGTGTCTTTTGAAGAACAGAATTTTCTTCCTTTTAATGTAATCCAATTTATTTATGTTTCCAGGAAATATGCTTTGACTAGTTGGATCCAGTTCCTATCTTCCTTGCTCATTCCATTCTCCCCTTCTGAGTGATCTTGTTTTCCATGTTGTGTCTTGTATTTTGGGGAAAATTAAAAAAAAAAATGGTTTTCAAGGAAAGCCCCCACAGTTCAGGTCCAACTGTTCCCCTTGAAACATTTTCGTCTTGTGGGCTTGAGCACCCCTGGTTCCTATGCCTGGGGACCTCCCAACCCTTCCAACTTTCCCTGGAATCAAGGTCAGTTAAACGGATGGATCGTCTCTCTTCTACTTTAAATCTGATTGTCTTACTCCAGAGAACCTAAAAGGCCAATAAACCTATAAAGAGTTTCTCCAGCTCATTAATAATCAAAGAGATGGTGATTTAAGGTATAATGAGATACCACTTTACATCTATTAGACTGGCAGGAATTAGAAAGCTGGATAACACCAAGTGCCGGCAGGGATATGAGGGCATGGGAAGGCTCATGCTTTGCTTCTGGAAGTGTCTCAGGGAGCAGAGCAGGCAGGTACTACTGAGTTAAGACAATACCCTATGAACCAGTAGGCCCACTCGCACAGGCCAGGAGGGCATGTGGCAGTGATGTGGATCACAGCATTGTGGTGCTGGTAGTGCTGGTGGTGAGGAGCATCTGGGTGTCACCCCTAGGGGAGTAACACACATGAATCTTTGAAACATACTACTGGGTACAAAAGTAAAAAACAGAAAGAGATATACAACATAATAGCATTTGTATAAATTAAAATACTTATGCACAAAAGAAAAATAAGCACTTTGCAAAAACACAAACAAACAAAAACACATTGAGATGGTTGTTGATGGGGGGATGGGAGTGAGGAATGGGGATAAAGGAGAATTATAAAAGCTCTGACCCTTGACCTTCTCTTGCTTACTGCATCTTCTGGCTCCATCTTTAAAAAGCCCCTTCTTCCATCATCTCTTCTGGTTCCCCTTCCAGTGATCTCAGCCCTTACCTGGCAATCTCCCTTAAGATCAGCCCCATGTCTGGCCAACACAAGTTGACATTTGCAAGTATTCATTCACATTTACTGTGAATGAGTACTCAACACACAGTAGTGGCCCATGTGCGGCCCTACAGGACTGGGGAACCAGAGACTAGAGGGGCGCCACATCCTATTAGTCATGGTGTCTGGCACCCGGGAACTGCTCAGCACCTGTCTTTTGAATGAACCAAAGAAATGCTGGCTCTGCTGTTCCACATGAGCTGTGTCAACCAGGGCAAGTGCCTTGGCCTCTCTGAGCTTTGATTCCTAGCTCTGTCAAACTGGAGACGATGGTTATAATTGCATCTTCTCAGGGTTATTGTGAAGGTCAGATGAGATCATTGCCTTGAAAGCACTTTGTTAACTATAAAAAGCTATCAAAGCGATGGAGAAAAGTGTAGAGAAAATAATGCAAGAGGCTCAAATCCCTGCAAGGCCTCGTATTAGCTGTGGGACCTTGAATAAAATAGCACCCCCTAGTCTCAGGTTTTAAATTCTGCAAAATGAGAAACAATAACGTCAACCTTGTTGAGTTGTTATGAGGATTAATGACAATGCAAGTAAAGTACTTGCTGTGTAACAGTGGGTGTCCAGAAAATGAGAGCTCTATGTCTCTGTGCATTAATTTATTTAGTGAATACTTGCTGGATGCTGCTGTGGTCTGAATGTTTGTGTCCCCCTCAAATTCATATATTGAAATCCTAATCCCCAAAGTGGTGGTATTTAGAGGTGAGGCCTTTGGGAGGTGATTTGGTCTTTATGAAAGTGTCTTTATAGAAGACGGGTTAGTGTCTTTATAAAAGAGGCCCCAGAGAGCTGCCATGCCCCTTCCATCATGTGAGGACATAGCTAAAAGGTGCCATCTATGAACCAAGAAGTAGGCCCTCACCAGGGACTGACTCTGCCGTCTGCCAGCACTTCTCAGCCTCCAGAACTGTAAGAAGTAAATTTCCGTTGTTTATAAGCCACTCGGTCTATGGAACTTTGTTATAGCAGCCAGTATGGACTAAGCTAAATGCCTACATTGTACCAGACAGGGTTCTAGACACTGGAGTGGAGCAGTGAACAAAATAGACAAAAGTCCAAAAATCCCTGTCCTTTGGTCTGGGGAGGAAGAAATCAAACAAGAAATAAAATTAATAAGATAGTATGCTAGATGATGAGAAAGGCTATGGTGAAAACTAAGCGGAGAGGGGAATAGGGAGCCCTAGGGGTGAAGTGGAGGGGATTTCCTTTTTAGGTGGAGTGGTCTGGGAAAGCCTTGCTGAGAGACGATGGCTGAGAAAGACCTGAAGGAGTTGAGAAAGCAAGCCCTGGGGCAGTGCAAAGGCCTTGAGTTGGGTGCATACCTGGTGTGTTCGATGCACAACAAAGAGGCCTGGTGGCTGGGATGAGCTTAGACACACAAAGGCAGCAGCAGGGCTGATGGTGTAGGCCCTTACAATTGCTGTAAGCTCCACCTGACCACACAGGAATATCTCGGGGGAGGAGAAAGCATTGAGAACGCTGTGATTTTCAGGTGCGGAAAAGGAGCCAAGGTAGGTGTATTAGTTATCTATGGCTGCCTAACAAATTACCCCAAAACTTAGCAGTTTAAGACAACGAACATTTATTATCTCACCATTTTTGTGGGTCAGGAATTCAGATTCAGGCACAGCATAGGTCTCTCCTAGAGCTACAATCAAGGTGTTGCCTGGGGCTGCAGTCATCTCAAGGCTTAATGCAAAAGGTCTGCTTCTGTCCTGCTCTAGCTGCTGTTGGCAGGATTTGGTTCCCTGCAGGCTGTCGGCTGGAGGTGTCTCTTGGCTCTTTGCCATGTGAGTCTCTCCTAGCTCAGCTCACAACATGACAGCTGGCTTCCTCCAGGGCCAGAGAGCATGCCCAAGAAGGAAGCCACAGTCATCTGGTGACATAATCTCAGAAGTGACATCTCATCCCTCTGCCTCATTTTATTCGCTAGAAAACAAGTCACTAAATCCAGTCCTTGCAGGAAGGGGTGAAGATAATGCATACTTACTCATAATAACAGGGGTAGGGAGTCAACTCAGCAATCGATCAATTAGTTGATCAATTTAGAATCGAAGTTGCCTACCACCAGGAAGCTATAATTTTCAGGTGTGGCAAAGTTGCCAAAGACTACAGATGGGTGAGAAATTATTTGTCCAGATGCAGCAGGGACATTTGGGCCTTACTTTGTAAGTATAATACAATCTAGTTGTACTTTCTACGAGGACTAAGAGTAATTGAATAACTAGGGACGATATATTCACTTATTTATTTACCTATGTGGTCCTAGATAACCTGGCTAATGTGTCCCCCTGGCTGTTCATTCTGGGGCTAAGTTTCAACTTGCAGGGAAAAGGCATTTAGTTATGTGTGCGAGGGGGTGTATGTGTGAGTCTGTGTAAATCCGCAAGTGTGCGTGTGCGCATGCGTGTGTGCGCTCATTTGCTACAGTCTCTGCATCTTGGGTCCTACTCTTCTGTGGGCCTAGGGACCCCCGGGTTCACCTTTCCTCTGCTCCCCCCTCGGCACTTTGTCGGGAGGTCACGTGTGAGGAAACAAGCCCCACGTGGTTTTAATCATTTTGCTATAAAAGCTGAGCTGCTCTCTGCTTTGATCCAGGCTGAGCTGCTGGAGGAAGGGTTGGGGGCCGGGCTGGCCTGTCCACGGAGCGCTCCGCACACAGGTCCCACATCAGACGGCAGCCGTAAAATGGAGCACAGCTCATTAATTCTCCCTCTTAACCAGGGCACCTGACAAGAAGTGACTTTGAAAACCTGGAGGACGGCTGGGCAGGGGTGGGGTGGTGGGGGGTGGTGGTGGGCAGCTCTTGGTCTAGGCGAGGAACATCTGTTTCCAGGTCCCTGGCTGTTAAATTGACATCTTTTTATTTGAAAAGTTTCTTTTATTTCCCAACTTCCTGCAATTGGCAAGTTCTCTGTGCCAGGGAATAGGCTGTCATGGCTCTGCAGGCAATACCAACTGATTGGCCCCGCTGTCCTGCAGGACAGACCTACAAGTGCCAAAGTGGCCAGCTTGGCGCTCAGTCAATTATTAAACCTATGTTTGTGCAGAGAACATCAAACCCCATAAAAAGCCAAAATGGCCTTGAAATTGAAAACCCCGTGAACGTTGTGAGGCTCCATCTGAGAAATATTAGTGTTTCGAAGCTAGGAAATTCACTGGGAGCCTTGTGTTTCATCAAGAGTCTTCTTTTCCTGGCCCAGCAATCAAGTTCCCTTAACAAGAACGACCCCAAACCCCTGCTGTCTGCAGCCTTCATCCTGGATGCTTAGATAGCTCTTGGTAACCAAAGACCCAAGTTCGACCTTTAACCTCAAACTGGCAAAGGTCACTAGCAAAAGCTGGGTTGACCTTTCTCAAGGTGAGAGCCCAGAGCTCTTAGGATGAGAACTGAAAGTGGTGGGTGGAAGATCCTATTTCTTTCTACTTTGTCCTAGAAGCCTTTGGGTCATCTTATGTTCCTGGCCGTCTAATCCACATGCTTTATCCTTCATCCTTTAGGATCCACCCTTGGCTGGGTGGATCACTGTCAGCAGGACAGACAGGAGTCAACACGTGAGAAACAAGCGCATGGCTGAGTCCCCAGGGAGCATCAAGAGATAACTATATCTGGTGTACCCGTTGGCATGCACGTGTGTGTGTGTGCACGCACACAGCACAAGTGTGGCACCAGAAGGAGTGAGTCTGAATGTTGGTGCATCTGTGTGAAAGCATTGGTGCCACAGTGTGTGTGAAGCATGAGCCTTGGAAGTGAAAAGATGAGGACATAAAATATCTTTGTCAGAATATGTTTCCGTACATTAAGATGCGTGAGGAACTACTGGGTGGAGTGATGGTGTGTGCTCGTGGGATGTGAATGGGCATTTCCACAGTCACATGTTTCCTTGAAGTGATGGAGATATCCTCACTGGTTTTGCTTTACCAGTGACTCTCAACACTCACGCCCCTTAGTTTCCAAGATCTCCAGTATTCCTGTCCCCACCCCTCTGAATCCCCCTTCAAGACTGGAGACTCTCTAGTCAAATTGCCTGGCTCTGTCTCTTTCTAGTCTTGGCAAGTTGCTTAACTCTACACATTTTAGTTTCCTTGTCTGTATAAGGAGAGTAAAATGCACCAATTTGGAGAATCTATGAAATAATTCATGTAAAGCAATTTGATAGGACCTGGCTGAGGTCATTTCAGCATTTGATTAGATGTCGTCAGCATCACCCCTTGCCACTTCCATTACTCCCACCTCTTATCCAAATCCTGTGCTTCCATTATACCTTGACCATCTTCCACTCTCCCCGATCTTCCTTCATCACATTGTCAACCCCCAATAAGTCAGTGACCCCAGCCCCTTCGCCACAGCTGCTGTGCACCACCTTTGCAATCCAGACCACCAAACTAGGGTGCTGCTGGAAGGGTGAAACCAGCAGGATGTGACCGGGCCAGGATGGGTCACTTGGGTGGCAGAACCAGAGTGTAGATACCCCTTGATTTCTCAACCACTTGGGTGAAGAACAAGATCAGGTGAGTGAAAGCAGGAAGGAGCTGCCCCAATCGGCCCTACAGCATGCTTGCTTCTCCCCCGCTTCCCTCTTTGGGCTTGGCTTGTGGTTAGGAGGGAGGCCTGGGAGCAAGACCGTATTGTCAGCTTACTACCAGCTTGGGGGCATCCGAGAAAGAAAGTCAATGTCTTGGTCACTTTGGCTTTTCCATTCCAATTTGAATATATTAAAATGCAACATTCCAGCTGTGCAAATCCCCAGGCCATTGAAATAAAAGGTTTTTAACTTTAACCATTAAAGATTTAACTGGCCAATAAATCTAAGTATGTGGGGGGTTGTTACCAAACGTTTATTACATTGCTCTTGCTTTTAACTTAAGAGCAAACGCCAAGTATGGACTTCCATGAAAAAGACATTCCCTTCTGGTCAAAACTGATGTCAGCCCCCAACCAAAAAAAAAAAAAAAAGCAAGAGATTGCTGTCTCCATAAGGATCCACTCACTTTCCTCTCAAATCTCTTTAGGAGTTAAAATGGCTATATCGGTTTTATAAACCAATTTGCTTGCTTCAAAAAAAGGAAAAAGAAAAAGGTCTATAATAGCCTCTTATAGCCTCTCGTTGCCATGGTCAGAACATGACTAAGTTAGTCCAAAAGTCTACTTTCAGTTTGAGCATCTTGGCGCCAACTTTTCCAGAGCTGGATTTTATAAAGGCACAAAGGGGATATAGCTTTGGTGAAGAAAATCACAAGATCTTTCTCTTTAAGTATCTTCTGGGTGAGTTGGGTAATCAGTGTCTTGGATCGTAGGGCTCAGTTTTGCCATTTTTTTCCTTTAAGGCAAGCAAGCCATCTGTCCAGTGGTGAAATATGGCTTTTAATTTACACAAATGTAAAAGTATAGAACTTAACAGTCATATTCACCCTGGACTTAAAAAATGAATAGAGGCCAGATAAATCTTGGCCATTAAAAAAAAAAAAAAAAAAAAAAACCAAAAAAAAAAAAAAAAAAAAAAAGAGCTGACGTACATGTTGAGTTATACCAGCCAACACAGGGACAGAGTCACATTCCAGATGTGCTATTTTCCTGCCCATTGACAGCTCTCCAACCCACTCCAGTAGTAAAAAAGTCCTGAAGTGGATTTTTTAATCTGGCTTAGACTCCTTTTTGCCCACGAGGCCTGCTGGGTGGGTCCTCTGGGTTTCATTTCCACAGAACAAACCAGGGAGCCATGTTTGTGGGAAATACACAGTAAATCCTGGCCTTTGCTCAGGAAAATTCCCTCTGGAGCATTTTTCACATCTAAATAGGAGGTGCATAAAGTTGATAAGCAGTTGTATTTTTTTTAAGTGATTTTACTTTTAGCTTGAAGCCGTTTAGCTCAAAGATTTTTACCTCTATGAGGCCTTATCCTCTGCTCCCTAAGCCAGAGCAGCATGACAATGGTGAACACATACACAGCCAGTTCAGATGGCAGGGGACGCCCACATGTGCCTTTTGAGTGGCAACCCACCCATACTTCCCTGGCTTCAGTTCTCTGCTCACACGATCCCCATCTTCATCCACTTCCTCCATCCCATTGCGACTGCCCAGAAGGAAGTGTGAATCCCAGGGACCCACTAGGGGTGCAGTAGTATTTCCCCTGGAGGTCCCTAACAATGTCTTTGATGTGAATGTGGCAGGCAAGGGCTCTGCTTGCTAAATTTTAAAGCCTCCTCAATGGATCGGGAGGCGGAGGCACTGGAGAAATTCTTTTCAAACCAGACTGGTCTAGAAGGGATGTGGTGGCTGATTTTCTGGGGTTCTCTCCAGGAGGCAAATCCAGAAACTCCAAAGACCTATTTTCAGCCTCTAAATAGCAAGGATCTTCAGCACATGGGGGAAGCAGAGGGTGGCTCCCACCGGCCTCTCCCTGGGGTGTTTCCAAATGGATTTTGCTATCCCTCTGCCTTCTCTAATTTTCAGATCCCAGCCTGTTGAATGCAGGAAAGAGAAAGCGCAAGCAAGACGAAGACTCCTCAACTGTTGTTTAGCAAGCTTTGCTTCCTGAATGACAAGCTGCTTTGGAAGAAAAAATTTGTATATGAATCCCTAGTGCCTGTGCAACTGTACATGGCAGCCCTGTTTTGGGGGTTATAATCTTGGTGTTCTTGGAGAAAAGGCACCTATCCTTCCTCCCAGAAGGATTACAGTTGCTTAGAAGATGCTCATTCCATTTGTTCATTCATCCATTCCTATATTAGCTCATTCATTCATTCAAGAAATATTGCTGGATACTTTCCATGTGTCTTTCTCTCTGCCAGGGGTTTGGTTCAGGGCTGTAGACAGACCAGGACCCAGTGCCTGAGTAGAC
The DNA here is from genome assembly GCA_004363605.1 of Indri indri. Lineage (NCBI taxonomy): Eukaryota > Metazoa > Chordata > Mammalia > Primates > Indriidae > Indri > Indri indri. The sequence goes on along the minus strand of RJWJ010012473.1, from coordinate 6,951 downwards.
ACTCAGCAGAGTCCTCTGGAAAGAGGAAAGTGACCCTCGACTCTGTCCCTAGGGATTACTTAGTGAGCACCTCCTGTCCGTGAGTGTTCAGAACAGAAGAGTCTTGCACACGTTAGAGGCTGATCAGTCTTACTCGGGTCTTTGGTCATCTCCCTCCACCTCCTCGTGGTGCTGTTTCAGATCTCCCCACCGTCTATAACTCCCACCTCCTCCATCTCCTCCACACCCAATTCCTATTTTTAGAAAAAGCAGGCGGATGTTGGCTCTGCCCCTGCCAGTGCCCTCCCACCCACTCTCCCAGCTGCGATGCCAACACCGATCCCTCCTGTTTCCCTCAGGATCCCTCTACTCTCGCCTTCTCCAGAAGCCCCTGCACTGTGCAGTCTCTCCCTCCTCCATCTGCTCAGTCTCTCCTCCCTGCCAGGACTTACGTGGTTGTCCCCATGCTGTGGGCTTTCCCCTCCCAGGCTCACCATGGCCAGTCTCGAGGTCGCTGCGACCCCGGACCCGAGAGAGGGGACAGACTCCATCTGCACAGGCTGGGACCATGCCTCTCCTGCCATGACATGGCCCCAAACCCTTCCCCTTGCCGCTTCTTTTTCCTTTTCCCTTCTGAATACAGCCATTTAAAAAGGTCGAAATGGGCTTCATGAGGTTTAAGGGGTTTATTAGTTTTAAAAACCATGTTCCCTGTTTGGAGGAAGGGGAAACAGCCGCCTTCTTTTCACATTACGTCAATCCACAGGCGTCTGTAATTTACATTTTTTTTTTAACTCAAATGTTCAGAAATAATGGAAAGGCTGCTTGAAAAAAACAGATGAAATAAAAACTGGGGGAAATGTGTATTATACAAAAACCAGACCTGTGAGGCTGAGGCGAGACACACCGATGACCTGGGGAGCTGATTAATGAGGCAAAGCAAAGGAAGCCCAGGTGAGCGTAGACGCCACGCTTTCTCCACTGCCGCGGACGCCCGTGCTGGTATGTCATTTCCCATGCACAACGTCGAGGATGGTTTTCATTCGGAAAATTTAGAGCCACTGATGTTTCTGCCTTAGGAGAAAAGACTCCCGAGCTGTGGAAATCTTGGGGCACGTGGAGGAACGGAGTTGGGGGGCATGGAAGATGGGACCCTGCTGGGCCTCAGCCTCAGTTTCTCTCAGTCCTCAAAGTCAGTCTTTTCTGATCCAGCCTTGCTTTATTTAGTTTCTCCTCCTCTCTTCCTTCTCCTCATTCTCTGAGAAAAAAAGGGATGAGGGTCAGACGGTTAAGGCCTTGGTAAGTTGTGTTAACGGTTTTATTTTCTGATAATCTTCTAATATAACCACTTCATTAAAAGAAAGAAACCCTACTTAAAAATCAAATATCTGCTTCCAAAATAGCTTTTCGATTTCTGCAAATAGTTTTTTTCCGTGCATTATGTCTGTAAATGCTGTGTCATTTAACATTCCTTTGGCAAATATTTTAAACATATACCATGTGTCAAGGATGGTATTAGACTTTGGGGATCCAAGGAGACCCAAACAGACCCGGCCTATGCTGCCTACTGTGGCGGGGACAGCGGGTTAGAGAAAGCAGCTGGTGTGAGGGGATGAGGTGTCTGGCAGCAGAAGGAACTGCGGGAGTGGAGGGGTAGGTAAGAAGGCACTAGGGAAGGTTTCTGGGGGAAGTGATGTCAGGTGCCTGGCAGGCAGAGCAGGAATTAGGCAGGTGAAGAGGCTCTGGAGGGGGTGATTCCAGGCAGGGGGAGATTACGTGCCTGGCCCAGAGGTCGAGATTATTGTGAACCCAAGTTCTGTTGACTTCCACTAGCGGGAGACGGACCTGGGGAGCAGTCAGGGACCCAACGAGGAGGGCTCTTTGCAAGGAGCTTAGACTGAACCCTGTGAGCACCGGGAAGCCTCTGAAGGGTTTAAGCAGGGGAGGTTACATCTCTCGGAGTCACTTCGGTGGAGTAATGGAAGTGGCTTTGGAAGCCATTTAGTCCTATTCTCTCTTTTTTAGATGATGAAGTTGAGGCCCGGAGAGGTAAATACGACCATTCCTCTTACTACCATTGCTACCAGCCGGTGTTTATTGAAAGCTTACAGATACCGCACTGCGCTGGATGACTCACTCATCCTCACTGCCGCTGCGGGAGGGACTACTGATGAGGAAACTGAGGCCCAGAAAGGTGAAGTAACTTGCTTAAGGTCACTTGGCTAGCAAGGGTCGAAGCCAGTATTTAAGTTAGGTCTGTCTGGCTTCCTAATCTTAACTGTACACTCTACTTTCCCAAGGTTCCGTGATGAATAGTGGGGCTAGAATTTAAATCCAGGCCTCTGGATACAGGTCTGCAGTAGCTGTTGCATTGAATATACTGGGTCTACCTGTTTTCCTAAAAGGTGGGCAACCACCTTCCTGTCATCGCTGCCTCTGTTGACCATGTCTCCACTGACTGTACTCCAGCGCCACAGCCGACGTCTCTGAATGTGCCACTTTTATATCCTATTCTTCATCCGTCTCCTTGTATGTATTTCAGAAAGATTATAATACCCACACAGTGTCAATGTTCTGCAGAGGATGGGAACTGAACTCCAAGGAAGCTGGAAGTGGGGAGAAGTTCTAAGCAGTGGGTTAAACAGTTCCGTGGGATTCTCGAGTCTGTTGGCCAAAGACACTGGCTTGGGTGGCAGGGTGGCCCCTTTCAGCCCCGGTGTGTGAGCTGGCCTATCTCTCTTGAGTTCAGCAGTCATCAGGGCTGTGACTTCCCAGGGGTGGCCACTGTAGGGCCACCTGTCCACCCTGGGACTGTCACCTTCAGGTTCTGGGCTAGGGGAGGTCAGGGCTGCCAAGCCTGGGGAAGGCTCAGCCACTTGTCATTGCTTCCCAGCTAATGACCTCCTGGCCTGGCCACATCTCAGCTAATTTCTGCAATTAGGGGGGCTTGTTTTCAGAGGCCGAAAGAGGAACTTTTCTGAATTAGCTTTTATGGTTCAGAGCCTTTAATTTGAGATTTAAAAAACATCATAGCTCACCAAAACCAAATAAACTGCAGCTAATGAAATTCGCAGAAGTTCTCGGAGAATGCTTCTCACTGGTGCTCCTGGATGATTTATTGACAGCTGGTTGTAAAAACAATCTTATTAAAGGTCATAATGTTGGGTTAAAAAAAAAGCCCTTTAATTTATAGCATAATTAGGCTTCCTCCAATAGCTCTGCTGCCAGGGCTGTCACTTAGGGCTCCGAGGAAGCCCTTGGTGTTTTTCATTATATCACAGTGAAGGAGCGCCCTGCTCCTAGAGGGCCCACTGGCTTGCTCTTTATGGCCCTTTTATTGCTGCTAAAATAGTCAAAACAGGGGGTTGATTAGAGCCGACTGATGCCTACTGATTATGGGAACACCTCTTGTGGGGGGAGGGAGGAGAGACGGAAGGGGGCTCAGGACTTCAGGACGTGCCTCCGACAGCAAGGGACAGGCTGTGAAACGTGCCCGGGAGGTGTGACCAGGCTCCCAGGCTCTTCCCCAGACACTTGTGGATTGAAGGCTGACCCCAGGCAGGCGGGGCTGGGGTGAGAAAAGGCTCAGGGAAGGTGCTAATGCCTCAAGGAAGAGGACAACCCCAGGGCAGGGTGTGTATGGGAATAAGAACCTTAAACATGCTAATGGGCCCCGAGGTGGAGCAGGCTGGCAGGCTGATGGTGGGGAAACAGCTCCAAAGACTAAAAGGTCTTGCCTGCTGCTGCTGCTGCCTCGAAGAAGGAAGAGAAGGGACGCAGTACTGGTGTAGCATGGTGGGGGTGGGGGAGGTAGGCAGGTCCTGGTGTCTCAAAGCTGAGCTGGGGACAGAGTGAAGTTCGTAAGTGTGGTGTTGGAATGTCCTTTGTGCATCACAGAAGCGTCCCCCCATCCAGGAGCCTGGGCACTGCTTTCTGGAGCTGGCTGCCCAGGGCTGTGCTTGTGCAGCAAAGGCGGCTGGGAGGTGTGGGGGTGGGTCTCACAACCCCAGCACAGCGTGGGGTGGCCGATGATGGCCAAACCTGACCAGACATTGCGACAGGGAAGGGGTGGGCAGCTCTGAAGTTATGCTGGCCTGGGCACGGCCTGGACCAGGCTTGTGGCGACTGAGGGGCTTTAGCAGCCCCAGGGATTGAGCTGCTGCTCCTGAGTCTGCTCTGCAAATGTTGGGGTGAGCGCTCTAGGGCTCATCCTGGGCCCCCTCTCTTGCCCTCCCCTCCTGAGGGGTACCAGCTGCTCAGGCTTACCCTCCACCCTGCGTGAAACTGGTGCGCACACCTCAGTTTCCCAGCATCTGCTCGACCTTTGGAGGGCCGAGGAATCCACTTTCTGGCTCCTCGAGTGTCAGACCTAGGCCTGCCGGGCTCTCACCCATGGGCACAGGCTGCGTAGTCGCAGCCCTTCGGCCACTGTCCCCTCCGCCTCCTCTCTTCTATCCGTCCGCCTTCCTTCTGCTTTTGGAATTAATTGTGCAAAAGGTTTGTTGGGGAGTAATATTGCGAAAGGAAAAGGAGAGAAAGGGAGGGGCAGGGAGGATCCTCAAGATGGACAAAGCCTCTCCTGCTGCTCTCCCAGGCCCCGGCAGGAAGGAGCGCTGGGCGCTGTGTGCACTTGCCCCGGCAGGGCAGAGGCCGAGCCGAGCTGGGAAGAACCTTGTCACAGAACCTGGCATTTTTTCTGAGGGGTTCCCTTAGACTCTGCCTGCCCTCCCCAACTCCAACTCCAGCCAGAGAGAGAGAGAGAGAGGGGTGTCCGGGAGAGGATGAGGCTTGCTCCTTGGACCAAAGCCCTTAGTCGTGGCACTCCAAGTTCACGCGGTGAACATTACTGAGCACCTATTAAGCGCCAGGCGCTGTGCAGGGAGATGGGCTTACAGAAATGAACTTGGGAAGTTTCCAGGCTGAGGCAGAGGTGGGGGAGAGACATCACTTAATTAATCACGTTACAATATGGCAAATGCACAGCTAACTTTACACAAGGAGCCGAGTGGGGACAAAGGAAGGAGGAGGTAACTGCCTAGTGCGTGACAGCGTGGTGCAGGAGTGTGTGTGTGTGAGCACATGCATGTGAGTGTGTGTGTGTAGCCTGAGTGTGTAAGTGTATCAGTGTGATGTGATGTCGGCATGTGGGTCTGTGGGTGGGAGCATCCGTGTGAATGACTGTGTATGCGAGTGGGCAAGTTGTATGTGACACTGTGGTGTGCGGGGGTGTGGGAGAGTGTGCCCATGAGTGTGTGTCAGTGATATTCCATAGGACTGGCCTTTGGGGACCATGGCAGCCTTGTGAAAGGTGTAAGTGCCCCAAGGGAAGGGATGGCATCTGCTGTGCTGGAACCCAGAGCCTAGGACAGTGCCAGACATGGGACACGGCCAATGACCCTTTTTTGGGTAAAAGGCTGCTTCCCCTTTTCTGCAGTGCAGGGAACAGAATCTGCTCCGTTAGCATCAGCTAAGGCCTTGATTTCTGTTCAGGAGGTTTTGTCCTCTCAGGCAAAGAAAGGGAGCAGGAGTTTTTTCTTTCAGATACTAGTAACTGAAGCTAGAGGGTAAAGAGATAAATTCTTGAAACAATGAAGTCCTAGCAGTGTCCTGCCCCTTTAAATGACCATAACTCAAGGGTTGCCGTTTATTTTAATTTACTTCTACAAACTTCTTGTACTTTCTAAATTTTCAATTTTTTTGAATCTGAAAAACGGGTTATTAACAAAAGAATCTGACTTGTCCATGCAAACTTGTGCCGGGAGAGTGTAAAAGCTGCTTGGGGTGCGGGCATGGACCCTGGGACTGATTTGGACTGCTTGCCTCCCCGGCCCCCCAGCCCCCCGGCCCACTTTCCTGCCCCAACCCGCTGTTTCTCGTTCTGGCCCCGCTGCTCCTGCCATCCGGCCGCTGGGCTATGTGTCTCAGCCTCTGTTATTTGTCTTGTTTCCCTTTGATTGACAGCCCATTTTTGGAGTCACATTTCTAGGCTGACCTCTGCCTTCTCCAACAGAGCACAGCTCTGGGACTTACCTCAGGGCTTCGTGCTCTGAGCCAGGCTTAGGAGACCCCGCTTACCCTGCCTCACATTCAGCCCTGTACCCTGGGCCACAGGCCAGGCACCCAGGCTTGGGAGGAGGCTGAACAGGAAGTAAGAATTCACCATGCTGGTGTCTCTTTAAACATCTAGCTTCTCCCTTGGGATTCTCCTATTTGCGACACAGTACCCCCTTCCTCTCTCGTCTTAGGAGCTGGCAATTACTCATCATTTATAAATTGAAGATAATCCCGTTTCCTGATGACTCCTGCAGATCAGGGGTTGAGGGAGAAGAGTTTCTTAAGAACTTTCATCGCAGTCTGCTATTTGTAGAGGAAATAACTAAGATGCCTCTATTTCTCAGCTATGGACTTCCAAGGTCTGGTTCTTTCCAAAGAGATTTCTGTGCATTAAATCCTTTAATAATGGCAGTAGTCTCCTATTAGATTTTAAACCCAAAGGACAATTGTTCCAGGCACATTTCAAGCTGCAAATTGCAGACAGCTGTCGGTCGAGGCCAGAAGACTGTGGGGCAGCAGTGGTTCTCTCCCCTAGATCATTCCATTCTGCATTTCCTTTGACCTAGGTGAGGGTGGACTTGGAGTTAAAGTACGGGCTGAGGGGAGTGTAGGATTTATTGGAGCTGCTGTTGGTGGTTGAGTTATTTTAAGTGTTTTATTCAGGGTTAGCACTGGGGAGAGGGGCCTGGACTTGGATTGAGATCATTGTGGTGTTAGGCCCCAAGGGTAAGGGGCAGGTGTGGTTAGGGTTAGGCTAAATTAGGGTTCCATGCAGGGTTGGGTCAGCGTGTGGTTGCTGCTGGGGTGAGCATTAGGGCTGGGTCAGGTGCTTTGCCAGACTCTTGGATGCTCATTTGTGGGGAGCCTCGGTCTATGGATTGTACCACACCTTCATGTTCATTCTCACTGGGACCCAAT